>JZKD02S1593685.1:1327682-1338420 GCA_000966675.3 Picea glauca
TTTATCCATGTTATAAATATTGGATTAAATTTCTTTAAATATATACTACATATATTATGTATGTTTGTCTAGTATGTTTATCTAGATTAATAAAAATATATAAGAATAAAAAAGGAAACATCAATTCTTCCATGTCTAGATAAATGAATTAAAAAAATAAAATTATATATCCACACTAAACTAAATGCATCAAAATGTTTAATTAAAAAATCTATAAATAAAAAAATACATTATAAAAATAAACAAAATATCCCATACTAAAAATGTTGTCGTAAACTCATATAAGAATTTCTAACATATACATAAATAAAATAACCCCATTCCAAAGTTGATTTATTATAAAAATCAATAAAAAAGACATGACGTTAAAATTAATGTCTAACGAAATTAGACATAGGAATTGAATGTTAAAATCCATATACCCTATAAATAAATAGAGGAACAATATGAAAAAACCAATGCCATGGAAAAATAAAGATGAAACCGATGCTAAAGGCAATGCAGATTAGGAATTGAATGTTAAAATCAATGTATCCTATATATAAATAGAGGAACCATATGAAAAAACCGATGCTAAAGGCAATGCAGATTAAAAATAAACATAAGAATCTCATTAAAAATAAATAAATAATTGATCGATAAAATTACAAAATAATCATGCATTGAAATTAATGCACACACAAATATTTTAAAATGAACATATTAATGAACCACACCGATAGTTTGGAATGATCATATTAGTTGAAAGTAAATCATATCACCACCATGACATGCATAATGATATAGGATAACATATACGATATCCCTTTTGATAAAAGCAATTCATCCATCATAACTACATGACTCTTAATTTGTCAATGGATGAATATGCACATGTTTTTTCCTTCATATATATATATATATTTTAATTAATGTTAGTAGTTATTAAGTTTGGAGAGTGATATCTAGTCTATTGAAAAATTATAATTTAATTTAGAATATTGATTTATATTTTTAGTGATTTTGGTTATTAGTGTCCTATCTTAATCTTTTTAATTTAGGTTATTTAAGAGATATCTTTAATTGTTATCTATAAACATCCTCTTTGAATAACTATCATTGGATCATAGTGAATAGTTATTTAATATAAAATTATCTACTTTATAAGCCCTACTATGTAGTTGACATCCATTATTGATGTGACTACAAGTGACTACTCTTTTTCTATTAAAAAAATGTTTAAAGAGATAAGAGACTATGGAATGTTCTTCTTTTATTGTGCATTTGGAACTCTTCTAAGTGAACATTGTTTTCCTTCTTCACATTATCAGAATGCAAGGGTCTATTTTACAAAATTCATCTTATTCTCTCTTATTTTTGGTTATTTTCCAATTATATTATCTCTATACTTGATTGTTCTTCAAAATTAAGGGTTAAGGAACATTAAAAGTCATAAAAGAGCTCTTCTATAAGATAACACACCTATAACTTTTATGATAATTATTTTTTAGGCTAGTGACATGTTACAATGTATTTAAATAACATAGTGATCTATTGTTCGATGGGTAAAACTAAAATTTGGAAAGACTGTATGTAGGAATCACAAGTTAAATCATTTTTTGGGAAACCCTTGTAGCTTATGTTGGTGCCCCCCTTCGAGTAGTATCAAATTAGACAACACCTATATATGGAATATCACTTCCACGTGCCTCTGGGTATATCATAAGTCCCATGTATACTTGAAACAAACTTTAAATTAACCAATCAACCATATTTTTGGTATAGTACACCGAGAACAAAACTTTGGGATATTAATTTCTAGTTCCTAGGTAGTTAGTTCATACCACTAAAGGCACAATTGAGCATATTTATTTAGTGCCTAGAGATATTGGGTTGAGTACTGATATTGGACGTTTAAAGTATACTATAAATCTATAGAAATTGACACTCTCCTATATCTAGGACCTTGCAAACCCTAGATTTTGTATCTCTAGGAAAATAATGCATGATGATTTTGAAGAAAGTTAAACCACTCAACATCATCAATAAAGAGGAATATAGGGAACTCATAAATTTACATGAAAATATAGATATAATGATAATGGAGGAGGATAAGGGGAATTCTATTGTTATAAATGATTCAGATGAGTATCATAGAAAAATTATTGAGCACCTAATATAAGAGAAAGTTACAAGAATCTGGATAAATATACAAGAGACAAAGTATTAAGAGATATCACAAAACTCATTTTTAACTCCTCTTTGAATGAAGACATAAAATAGAAAATTACCCTGAATATTGCTACTATCTCACGCATCCATGGACTGCCAAAATTTCACAAAGATGGATATCCTCTTAGACCTATTGTTAACATGGAAATCTCTCATTACAATGTTTCAAAGATATTGGCCAAAACACTTATGCTTCTAGTTTGACATACTTGATCTTTTATCAAGGATTCCTCTCATTTTTTTGAAGGGATAAAGTCTTTAAAGGTTAGTGAAATGGATGTCACTGTAAGTTTTGATGTTGTATATTTATACACTAAAATTCTTGTAGACGATGGTATTAATGTTATTAGTAGGATCGATGATGATGAAGTGACAAAAATAGTTGAATTTTCCCTGAAGTCCATATATTTTAGTTTCACTGGTGATATATATAAACAAATCCATGTTGTTGCTCTGTGTTACCCTCTTTCTCCATTCAATACAAACCTTTACATGGATAAGTGTGAAAAAACACATCCAAAAAATATTTTATGGTCAAATGATTCAAAATAACAACAAGGATGACTTGGAGAATCGACAACATTCCCATCTCTCTCAATTCCAAGATTTGGATAGAAAAATTTCTCGCATTGAGGAGACACTCAAGGTTATAAATGAAATAATGAAATCACATAGTAAATTGTTGAAAATTTTAGGTGACCACTTGAATCTCAAGGTAACAGGTCCAAACATATATCCAATTAAGGGGGAATTTCCATCCCATGAAATGCATAGGAGACATATGTTGTAGGATAATGCCCACCCATACTTTAAGGATCATTTTTCATATATAACATTGTTTTTCAAAGGTTGGAATGAACAAGTTTGATGTGTTTGATACCTCATGGTGGGTTATCCAAATGGTTTAAAATTTCTCTCTCCATGGAATTATTAATGACACACACAAACTAAAGGTGGGGATGTGATATTTGGATGATGAACATTCATAGTGGTGGAAATGGTATAAGTAGGATTATAAATGCAACATTTCCTACACCCATTTTGTGCAAGTACTTTATCATTACTTTGAATGTGAGATTCACGATTTCAGATGATTCAAAACATTACTCCAAACTAACATAGTTACGGAATATATTGTATGATTTAATAAATTGGAAATCCACTTAGAGGGAAAATATGATTCATTTTTTAAATAATGTTTCATTAACATTATCAAGGAAACAATTTGAGAAAACATCATGATGTATAACCCACATACATGGTTATAATCTTATGATAGATCTAAAGAATTCAATATAATGATCGATGCACAAACCAAGAGACATTTATTCGCCACTCAACCTGGGCCCCCTATGGTGACTACCCCAACTCACCTAACTCATAGTTAGCCTACATCCTAATGTTAACTTTTGAAGAGATGGTAGAACATTGATTCCTTCAACTTCAATATATATGTGATGAGAAATATTTGAAAGGGAACAAATATAAAGAAAAAAACATATTTCAAATGGATGTATCCACACATGAATATTGAGGGGAAATTCTTCTTGATTATACTACTAAACCAACTTTAGAAGATACCAACCCCCCATGAAAGATGGGGCCCCATTGAAATATCCTTGATAGGAACCCCAATTGTTTCTCCATTCCTTATCAGTTTTCTTGGTACCGAAAACCTTAAAATTAATTAACTATATCAATAAATAAAAAATTGTTATGTTTATTAATAATTGAAACAACCATAATTTTATTCAGAAGAGAGTGACACAACACACTTATAGTTATATATGTCCCATGTTTAATTTTTAAGTTATGATCACTAATGGTGTTAGCATACATTAATACATTATTATATTATCTCTAACGGTATATAGAGATGGTTTTTTTTCACTATGTATTAATCTACTTTGACTTAAAAAATATTTTTAAGAAATTTAATGTTAAACATAAAAAATATAAAAAAAAAAAAATTTGATATATAAAATATTGTAGTTTTCTAAAATTTCATTGGTTAATAAGTTTGAAGTGGTATTGATTGATTGGAGATTTAAAATTAATTGAAATAATCTTCAAATTAATTAAAAATTGTAAAGGACAAAATTCCCTTCATGAAATTCAAAGTTCCGAATTAATTACAAGCGACTCTGGAAGGATGGCCAAATGGGCATAGATTTGTGCACGAAACAACAAGCCCCTTGTGAAATCTTATGTCATGCATCCATCAGAGCCGATCGATTCTATTTTTGGCATTGCCAATTAATACACTGTTATATGATCAACTGTGTATTAATTCCTCAACTCAATTGAACGTGATAGAAGTTGAGTTACGCATTAATTAAGTTTAAGGAAAAAAATATATTAGATTTATTTTATAAATAAAGCATTAAATATTTCATATTTAATTATTAGAGATTGGATTAAATTTGGTTTAGTTAAACATTAGTAGAATAATATATTAATTTTAACATTGTGAATAGTCATTTCAATTTATGACTTCATATTTGTCTTAGCAATTGCATAATTTGAACTACACAATTATTTACCATTACTATTATTAACTATATAATTATTAACTATATAATGTGGAAATAAAATTTTAGGACACAGTATATGTAGCTTTGCTACACTTGTTAATTTATACATTGCTAAAGTATTAATACACTAATAAAGTAATACATTAATAATATGTTAAATACATCAATACATACATTACTAAAGTACTAATACACCAATAAAGTAATACATTAATAAAGTAGTAATACATTGAACTTATTTCAATTACTAATAAGTTATTAGAGTATTAATACATTAATTTATAATATAACATATTACACTATTAATTATACACTAATAATGTATTAATACATTAAAGTATACAATGATTGATACATTAATAATGTAATGTATTAATTAATTTATACATTAATACATTGGTAAAGTATCAATACACTAATAGAATAATACATTAATAATATATACCTAAAATTGCTTCCAAATCAAATCATAACCACCATCGACTCAAGCAAGGATGGAATAAAGACTCCCACTCTTGGATAAACTATTGGGGAATTATGGAAGAAACCATTTTGCAGAATAAAGATACTATTAAAAAAAATTCAAATCAAAGTTTAAGGAAAAAATGTTGTGGGACAAAGAGTTAGAGGAAAAAAGAAAATTAAGGTATTATAAAAATGTAATCAACCCTAATCTAGAAGATCTAAACTATCTATCTATTTTTCCAAGCCTAAAGAAAAAAATAAACATTTCTAAGATAAGAACAAATTCTCACGAGCTGCATAGTGAAACTGGGCGTTGGTCAATTCCTAAAACACCATGGGATGAAAGAGTGTGTCACCTTTGTGACACGAAGAAGGTCGAAGATGAAAAGCACTTTCTCTTAGATTGTCCAACCTATACCCATATTAGATCTCATTTTCAAAATATTGATTACACTAACAACCTTCCTAACCTCTTAACTTAGCAAAAGTGTGGTGATCTTGGAAACCTTCTCTTAATGCTTTTCGAGCACAGAAACAAAATTCTAAAGAATGTAATCACTTACCCTCTTAAGGTCCAATAGACCAATTAGGTCTCAGTGGATGTTAGTCGTCATCATCATCATCATCATCATCATCAAGAAATGCATTAATAAATACATGAATATAGTATTAATACACTAATAAAGTAATATATTAATAATACATTAACAAAATAATAATTTATTGAACTTAATATATTTAGTAAAACACTATTAAAATATTGATACATTAACAATACATTATCACATTACTTAATGAATAAATAAAATTATTAATATAGTAATGCACAAAGTAACATATTAAAGTGTTGATATATCAAATATATAATGTATTAATTAAATAATACATTATTAAGTAATACATTGCCAAACTATTAATACACTAATAAACTAATATATTTATAATACATTCTTAAAGTAGTAATACATTAATAATGTATTCCTAAAGTATTAATACATTTATTAAAAATGATTATGGTTAACTATGGTTAACCATGATCAAGGCTTCTTATGGTCATAACTATGAATGATATTGATACATTAAAATATACTTGAACGTATTCATTTATTTAATCAATACAATTTTAATAAATACATTACTAAAATATGAATACACTAAGACATCAATAAAGTTTAAATATCCAAATAAAATAATACATTAATAATTTAATATATAAATATTACATTATTAAAGTAATAATACATTATTAATAATGTATTTATTAATATTTTTAATAGACTAAAATATTAATATTAATATTAGTATTAATGTTTCTACTAAAACATTTAAAAATTATTAATACTTTGATAATACATTTATTAAAGTTTTAGTGCTTTAAAAAATACATTATTAAAGTAGTAATACATTAATAATATATTAATATAATAATTTACAATGATTATAGTTAATAATATATTAATATAATAATTTACGATGACTATGGTTAATAATATATTAATATAATAATTTACAATGACTATGGTTGATCATGACGATGGATAAATTTGGTAGAACTTGGTTGACTTTGGGGAGGAAAGGTTCCGTATGGTTGACATGGTTAATTATGGATGACCATGACCTTGCTTGACCATGACCATAGATAATTATTGACGCAGGCAAGGGTGCTCCTACACCTCAGACTCACCCGCTCACAGGATCGCTTTCAAATCCCCTCTCTTCTAAGCTAGAGCGGCTCTTTAGATTCCTCTCGGGGTCATTATGAAAATTCCCGACCCAGTCCATAGGTCCTTCTTTACCCTCCACAACATTCAACACTTGACCATGGTTATCCCTGACTCTGTATCGGGGTTCGGGGTTTCACGGTTCTCGTTGTGACAAATCCCTGTCCTCATGAATCCTCGATCTTCAATGGCTCCTTTTCACGTGCTAGCCTCCTGGGCTTAGCTCCTGAAGCATATGACCATGCGCCCACGACCATGACCTTACCTCCTTCGAGGCCTACCCCTATCAGAGTTTCGGCACTTGTGATGTCGAAATGCGCATGTACCCAAGACTCACGATTCCCCAAATCGCGATGCACCTTTGATCACGCTAGCCCTTCGGGCTTAGCCCCTGGTCCACATGACCAGTCCCCGTGACTGTAGCCATACCTTTCATCGGGATTTTGGGGTTCGCAGGTTTGCAATGCAAAGTTTTCACAACCACAAAATCCCCGATATGTCGATCCCCGATGTTCTCTAGATCGCTGACAGCTGGCCTCCACTACACCTCTGTCCTCCTTCTCTGCTGTGATGACAGCTGGCCCCCACTCATCGGGGTTTCACGTATCGCGATTTCACAATGCGTAAATCACTTGTCACCGGGATCCCCGATATCCCAATTCCCGATTAGTCGATGAACGACTTCCTATTGGGACTTTCACCGATGGCACCAATCTCCCGCCACATGTCCTTTCTAGATGGACGGTCCCGATTAATTCTCGGGGATTCGAGACTTTCGTTGTCCTGGTTCTCATGACCTCGAGGAATCTGATTCTCTGATGGTCGATATCCCGATGGCTCCTTGTGTCGGGACTTCTCCCTTCCTGTTCATGAGGTTAACTTTCCCACAGCTCCCGTAGATCTGACAGCTGATGGGATTCCTTATCGGATCTAACAACCCAGATCTATTCTTCTGTGCACTCCTCCTCCTGAGGCTAAAATGTGCGCAACTTCTCCCGATCCGACAGCTTTCGGGATTTTCGAGTGAGATCCGATGGCTGTCGGTCTCCTCCTGTTGTTGGCTCCTCGTTGACAGCTCCTCCTGAACGCGTAAAACCAATGGTCCAGAATCTATCGGTCTATCTGACGGCTGCTGATGCTCCTTCCCGAGCTCCTTCATGCCTTCTCTCCAGACTTGGAGGAATTAAAATCTTCCAAAGGCTCCAACCTTTCCTGCTCCTCTCTGTGAACTCCTCTAAATCGAGCCACACCGCGTGTATGAAACGCTTACTCCTCCTGATCTTTTATTCTCTTCTAAAATCCTCAAAGGATCCTTCAACTTCTTCGCCACTGCAGAGTCTCTCACACTAAAGTGCTATCTCATCTGAGATTTCATAAACACTCAGACCCCTTGGGGGATTTTATCCTTCTTCTCCCTCAGATGGAGAATAAAATGGATGCCCTCCTGGCTATCCTTCTACTCCAGCCTCTTCTTGAGTACTTCTAGGTATTCAATAACCCAGTGGAAGTTCCCTCAATGGAAATTTCCTCCACAACACAGAACTCAAAGAGTTCTCTTCTCTTGTGTCTACTTGCAAACCTTCTCGACGCCCTCCTGGCGGAGTCTCTTTTCCTTCCACAGAACGTTCAGTAGTTCTGGGTTCCTTCTGTGCACTCCTTGCACCTGCTTAATGCCCTCCTGGCAGAGCTCTCAGAATCCTCAGTGATTCTATCTCTTTTGAACTCTCAGCAGAGTTCCTTCCCTTGTGCACTCCTGTACACACGCTCAATGCTCACTTGGCAAAGCTCCTACAGAATCCTCAGTGATTCTGTCTGCAACTGTGTCTCAGCCACACAGCCTTTCCTCTTGAGGTATTCAGTAACCTCAAAGGTTTTCCTTCTCCAGGAGTTGTCAATCTCAGCCCTGTGCCTCAGCACGTCTCTGTCTGACTCCTGAGAGTTCAAAAGTGCATCCTCCTGTGCATGGCTATCAGAACCTCAAAGTTCTGTCATACCCTCCTGGAATGAAGCCTCAAAGACCTTCAACCTGAAATCAAACACACTCCTGCAGAATACATCAACATACATCTACAACATATATATGGAACACACACACAAACATCCATTCAACATAGAATAATGTAGGAAAAAATGCTCTGTTATATATTAACAAATGGCAACAATGCCTGTATCTTTACAATGGTGTTCTTGAGCTCTCTTTGGCTCCTCTCTACCATCTACTTGACTAACTCAAAATGAGATCTGAAAATCTCTTTTACCTGGGGCTCATTCCTCTAGGTTCACATACTCTATTAAATTACAATCAAAGGCTGTCTAGTCTGCTATCTAGAACTAGATCTCAGCCGATCTACAATAAAGGCCAATATACCTAACGCCTACTCAAAGGAATGGCTTTCATGGCTCACCAGCCTAAGTATTTAAATTACATTCATTACAAAGTTAAATGAGGTTGTGCCTCTCTTTCATCTCTGAATGTGTGTGCGCTGACGTGACTGGCTGGCTGGCTGGCTGATATGGAGCGATGCTCCTGCATCAATTATGGTCAATCTTGGTTGACCATGACTAGGTTAATTGCGGTTGACCTTGGATTACCATGATCATGGTTAATTATGGTTGACCATGACCATAGTTAACTTATATTGACCTTCACTATTCAACTTCACTATGGTTGACATTGGTTGACCATGACCATGGTTGAGTGTGGTTGACCATGGTTGATAATGGTCAAGCATGTTTCACAATTGTTGTCCATAGATGACCAAGACTCGCCATGACGAGAAAGGATAATTTTAAGGATGTAAATTAATATCAAAATGTAGAAACATGGGTTAATCTTGCTAGTCCTTAATATTCAAAACTGAAAATGCTTGGTGATAGTTTTATAAAAATATTCAAATTTCTAATTTTTTTATATAGTCTCTATAAAATTTTAGTGATTTTTAATGTAAATTAATTTTATTTTATGGAATTTGATTGAATTGTTCTTAGAAAAAATGGAATTTGGTGTTTTTATTAATGTAATGTATTAATTAATTAATACATTGCTAATGTATTAATACAATACTACACTAATAATGTAACATCCCGCTCTGGCGCACTGAGGGAACTTATTCTTTGAGGACACCTGCTCGCAAGTGATCTAGATTATTATTCTATTAAAACTTTTGATTTTGATTATGAGGCATTATGGAATGATGACATGTTGTTTTAGCACCTCGACATAGATAGGTGCTATTGACTCGGTTTTACTAAGTGTGCACGATTTTGGACCTCGAGGATGTAGAAGCATCGATGGAACCCCCTGGACTTCGGATCGAGTCAGGGAGTGTACCATTGGGGTTTGATTGTTTTACTATGATATTAGTGCATCTGATTAGATGATATGATATGGATATGTTATGACATGATTTGTTGATCATGCAGGCTGATGATAGCTTGCCGACTAGACTCACATGTGGAGTAAAGGGGACACGCATGACTGCCAGAGATGTTGAGGGAGGGGTGTGGAAAGAAGCCCTGCCACATCCTACTAGAACTCCCACCGTGGCTCGAACTATAGGTTAACGTTTACCTAGTTCGAGAGGACCCACGATACCCTGAGGGCAGACTGCGACAGTCGCTCACAAGGATTCTAAGGGGCGCACAATAAGGCGAGGGCCTTATTACTTAGAGGCCCTCAGTCTCCCACAAGTTCACTTGGTGGAGTATTGACTCCAGGGGTTTTGATGTCTACCAAGTCACTCAGGAGGCGAGTAGCACCCTTGTAGCACAAGTGTGTCCTAAAGGGCACATCACGCAAGAAAAATG
>JZKD02S1593685.1:1382605-1398275 GCA_000966675.3 Picea glauca
TGTTTTTCTTTTAATAATGTTTTTTGGATTTTTAAGTTAATATTATTGAAATTGTAATATTAAATTGAAAATTTTATTTAAAATTATAATTTTTCATAATGAAAGTTATGATTTATGTATTTTACAATATATTTAACTTCTAAAGTAGAAATAAACCTAATTCTATGTCTAACTCGAAGTAAAGATACTAACCCTAACTTTATAGAAATAACCCTAACCATAATTCAAATAGGATAACCCTAACCATAATATTGAAAAGAATAAATTTCACACAAGCATTAATTCTAAAACCATTTAAATAAAAAGTAATATGGTCACCAATTATATAGTGAGCTATATTTTATATAAATATTTTTAAACAATGTAGAGATATGCATATACTTAAAATTTCTCTTTCCTATTTAAGGAAAAATATTTAAAAAAACAATTAAGAAAAAATATTAAGAAATAATTATGAAGGATTAATATGCTTGCTATAATATTGATAGTAATTAGCTATTTTATAACCCCGTTGTTTAAATGTTTTATAGTTGAGTTACATAACAATTTTTAAAAAGAAATTAAACATATTTAAATTCATCTTAAATTTAAATTTAAATGTTTAAAATTATGATTTTTTATTTATTTTAAAGACTTTTGAATTTCTAAAATAAAAATAAACCTCTCACTTAAAAATAAGATCATAACCCTAATTCTATAGGAATAAGCTTAATCCTAATTCTAATAGAAATAGCTTCAACACTAATCTTGATCTAATGGTAACCATAATATTCATTATTAACAATAATTAACCTTAGTAATCATTAACAATAATTAACCATAATATCCTTATGAAATTTTAAGCTCAAATTCACACATCTAATGCAATGGAACGAGAATGCAATAGACACACTCAATTATGTTAAATTTATTTACTAAGTTTAAATATTATATGCCAAAAAAGAGTTTCAATTTTTAGAACTTATTTGAAATCTCATTCTTGGATTTACTAATGGTAACTTCATCCAACTATACAATGACAACAAATATTTCAAAAGGGATTCAAAGTTTACATAATCTTTTTCTATTTTTAGGGTATTTAAATTTCATTGAAGTGATAACTTTTATTGAAATTGAATCATAACTTTCCTTTAAAGCCATATATAAATGCATATAGAAAACAATAGTTTTCATTAACTCATACAAGAACTTTCATTGAAAGCATAAGTTTCATTAAACACAACTTTCATTGAAAGTTCATTAACATATTGAAAGCATAGCTTTCATGAAAATCCAGAACTTTCATCGAATGCATAACTTTCATTAAATCTCATATATAATATTTTTATATCTTTCATTAACGCATAAATTTTATTGAATAGATTGCATGCATAACTTTAATTAAAACCCATATATAAATGCATAGTGAACTCAATAGTTTTCATCAACAAAATAATTTTTATTGAACATATTGAACTCATAACTTTCATTAAAATCCATATATAAACCCAGATAGAAAGCATATAGAAAGAAATACTTTTCATTAATAGATTAATTTCTATTGAACAAATTGAACTCATAACTTTCATTAAAATGCATATATAGATCTAGATTGAAAACATGTAGAAAGTGTAACAACCCGCTCTGGCACATTGAGCGAACTTATTCTTTGAGGACACTTGCTCGCAAGTGATCCAGATTATTATGCTATTAAAACTTTTGATTTTGATTATGAGGCGTCATGGGATGATGACATGTTTTACTGTAACATTCCACTCTGGCACACTGAGAAAACTTATTCTTTGAGGACACTTGCTCGCAAGTGATTCAGACTATTATGATATTAAACATTTGTCCTTGATTATGATGAATTATGATAGATGACATGATGTTTTTCTGCATTGACATAGGCAGGTGCTATTGACTTGGTTTTACTGAGTGTGTAGGGTTTTGGACCTTGATGATGCAGAGGCATCGATGGAACCCCTTGGACTCTGGATTGAGTCAAGGAGTGTGTTATTTTGGTTGATTTATTTACTGTGATATTACATTTGATTTGATGATATGATGTGGACATGTTCTGACATGATTATTGATGATACAGGCTAACGATAGCTTGCCAACTAGACTCACATATGGAGTAAAGGGGCCACAAATGATTACTAGAGAGGTTGAGGGAGAGGTGTGGACAGTAGCCCTACCACAACCTACTAGTACTCCCTCTGTGGCTCGAACCGTAGGTTAACGATTACCTAGTTTGAGAGGATCCAAGATGTCGCGAGGGAAGACTGCGATAGTCGCTCGCGATGACTCTAAGGGGAACACAATAAGGTAGTGGCCTTATTCCTTAGAATCCCTTAGTCTCCCACAAGTTCATCTGGTGGAGTGTTGACTCCAGGGGTTATTGATGTCTACCAATCAGTCAAGAGGTAAGTGGCACCCTTGGAGCACGTGGTGCATCCTGAAGGGCATGTCGTGCAAAATAAACAAAAGAGGTGAGTGGCACCCTTGGAGCACGTGGTGCATCCTGAAGGGCACATCACGCAAAAGAAACAAACAAGGCCAATGGTACCCTTGGAGCACATGGTGCGTCCTGAAGGGCACGTCACGATGATGATGATGAAGGAACAAACCTAGATGGCCCTAAGACATTTAACACATTAAGAAATTCTTAAACAACTTCCCTAATTAACTGTCACCCAGTTCAAAATCTAAGTCCTAAGTCTAAAACTTCTCTAGGGGTAAAATTTTTTCTAACCTTAAGAAAAATACCCTATAAAAACAAAAAATAAAAATTTAAACTAAAATCCACTTAAGTAATAGTTTTAGTCTTCATAAAATTTTGGGGGTAAAATGAAGAGAGTAAGAATTTAATTAAAATCAGTGGATTTAAAATTGTAAAGAAGAATTTAATTGTTTAACTTGTGAAAGTGTACAAGATTTTAAATTATTACTAAAAAGGAAAAGAGGTTAATTTGCGCAATTGCCATTTTTGTCTCTAATAAAAAAGGGGAAAGTAGGGAATAATAAAAATTAGGAAACTAGGTAATGGAGGTAACTTAAAAATGGAAAAAAGGGAATTTATGGTAAAAAGAGAGGTCAACTTAGTAAAGAATCTACAATAAAGAACCTTCTAAATTGAACTAAATTAACAACTTCATTTTAGAAAAAGTATTTAAAACCTATAAGGAAATCTAGAAACACCTAGGAGTAAAAATAGGAGCAACTCTAGGTGGGTGAGGGAAATGAGACAATTATTAATTTAAAGAAACTAATTATTGGAGGAAAGTGGGGGATGGATGACACTTGTATGAAGGAGAATTATTAGAATTTTTTTATTAAAACTTAAATCAAATGAGATTTAGGGAAATTTTGGAAGTTCTAAAAGTCTATAAAAGAGAGAGAAGAGAATGAAGAAGGGGATTGACTATTAGCATAATGTTACGCTACCATATTTGTGACTAGAGTGATTACCTGTGGGGAGTTGGAATTTTCCATCTTGGAGGGGAGTGGTAGCTCGGCCTTGCGAGGCAAGATGGGAGCTAGACGTACCATATGGATAGTGTGTAGACCCTTTGTGGCTCAAGGGGATAAGGGGGAAGCAGAGTACCCTCAACATTGGCTGGGAGGTACCGGTGAGGTCTCGACGGTTGGCAAGAGGAAGCATCACGGAGCACAGGGACGACACTCGGAGCAAGCGAATAGGAAACGATATGCATTTCGGTTATGTTGTAGGATGTATGATTAGATCCACTTGTGTTTTATGTTGGTAAGATGATCATCTAGTTTCATGATTGCATTTTAAATAACCTTGAAATTTTGATTGATGGTGAAGTTCCTTATTTCTGCGTTTTGTAATCATCGGTTAAGATTATCTCTGCATTTAGATGGCACTGGTTGGGTTCAACTCCACACTGAGTATGCCATATCCTTAATTTTTTTTGGGGTTTCGATCTTATACTATCCTTGTAATTTTTACCCTATTTCTACAATGCTCCCCCATAGCCTTTCGAACCCTCAACTAATATCTTTTTACCTTTTTTTTATTTACTTATTTTCTACATCTCCGTGCTCTAACTGTGTGCGGTTTACCCTGCTTGATTGGCGATCGTTTTTGAGGAATGTCGGGAAAGGGGTGTATTTTTGGGAGGTCATGATGGTTCATGTTTGAAGCATTGTAGTTTTCCAATGCTCAGTCGTTCCTTCAAAGTTTTCTGTGGAATCCGAGATGGCTTGGCGTTTGTTGATGCATTGTCGTGAAATAATTTTTTTCTTTGTTGAAAGACAGTCGTAAATTAACCTTGTTGGGGACCGGTGCATTTATTTAAAGGATTTTGTCTCAAAAGCCTTGATTTCAATGAACTCTTGGGCATTTCTCCTAGCCTTGTGTCTTCATCCTTTAACTTGTGATTTTAGCTGAGTAATCATTGTCTCTGCCAAAGTCATGACTAGTTTTTCAGTTGTCTAGCCACATTGCTTCTTCCCTCCTTAATTTTTACCACTGCTTCTATTTTTACCACGAATATCCCTTAGAATATGACTGTGTATCTTTTGGTTGGATGAACCACCAATAGGGGCCACGAAAGGTTGACAACATTGTTTCCTTTGATGATATACATTAGGTGTTTTAGACAACGTTAACTTGCTACCCTTCAGCCTTAATGTAGTTGATTCCTGTGTCTGCCTTTCTAACTGAACCGAAATATCATGGGAGGTCTGCGACCCAATCTACTCAGTATCTTCCAGTTGGACCTGCGCTAAGACCGTGGTCATCAGTTGACAACATGTTGGGTTTAGATCTTCCCTTTCAATGCCGTATTTCCTTACCTTTGGTGTCAGCAATAATTCTTGATTAAATTGATTAGATTTTGGTGGCCTGCAATAACAGACAATGTTGATTCTTTCTTTTATTATATTTTCCTTAATAAAAAAATATGTTCTCATTAATATGTTCTATTTTTATCATATTTTCCTTAATAACAGACAACAATAATAGACAATGTTGCTTCTTCTTCTTTTATTATATTTTCCTTAATAAAAATATGTTCTCATTAATATGTTCTATTTTTATTATATTTTCCTTAATAACAGACAACAATAATGGACAACATGAAGTATGTTCTCTTTAAATACAACAATTATTGGTGGTTGCTCTTACAGTTACCCGTCTCTTAGTTTTTCATCTGTTATTTTTAATGAACTTATTACACAATATCCTTGATTATGCTTGACTGTGGTAAGACCACCAATGACTCAATGCTGAAAGGATTTATCTAAGTTGAAATAAATCACCTTTCGGGTTTTACAATAATTTTTACTAATCAGAAAATATGAGTCTCTTTAGGATAGACAAATTTTATCTTTTTAATGTTTTATGGGTGGTTGGTTTTCTAATAAGAAGGAAGCTTGCTAAATTGTGCAAATTGTCAGACTCAAGTGACGACTGTATTTTTGGTTTAAATTAGCATGTGAATGGGGATGACCAACCCGAGTTGATTTGCGAGCCAACTCGTCTTAAATGCTTATCCTTGTCTTTTTGTAAATTCTTGAGCCTTGTCCTTAAATGATTAACATCATTTTTATTCATTAACCATCTTGTCAATTTCTTCAAGTCAGGACAGGTTTCTAATGCCGCACTATTTTCTTTAATTTATTCATTGCCTTTAATTTATTTAGGCTTGCTCCATTTCTGGCATAGTATTAATGTAAATTTATAATGCTTTCTTAAAAGGATTTTAGAATATTGCATTTATTATGGATTTATAATCATTGGGTCATTGCATTAATTAATTACGGGCTACTGATTTATAATTTAGATCTTTGAGTTAATGTTTATGTTAAATTTATACGATTGCATTCAAAGGATTTGAGTATTGCGTCCATTATGGATTATGATCAATGCCTTGTTGGGTCAATTATTGGTTCATAATTAATGTATATCGAATTATAAACTTAGATCTTGAGTGAAGGTTAATGTCTACTTTTACATTGATTGAGTTTAATGATTTTTAGAATGTTGCGTCATTTATTGGATTGTAGCTATAAACTAAATGTTAAATTTCTCTTTAAATGATAAGTTTTAACCATCATTATTTGATTAAAATTTGGATTAATTGTTGGGTTAAATGTTTAACCTGTCGAGATCAGACTTGCACAATAAGGTCCTTGAATGCTAATTTAGAGGGTACCTTGATGACAAATTTTGATCTAAAATTACGCACTGGAATGGCCTTAAGACAAATGTGGATTGTAGTCCTTTATTTAATTAATGTTGTACTCGGTCATAAAATTTTATGTGCTATGTTTGCTTGTGTCAGGCGGGACGTAGACACCTCCATGCTCCTTAGAACAGTCACCAGCCCTGAGACCTTAAATGGTTAAAATCGATGGGAACCTGGGCTTGAGCATTGCTTATGTGTCTTGGAGGTCCTAACCATTATAGGGTAGGACGGGCGGGTAGTCAGTCTTACTTATTGTTGATTGATTGTCATTAAATGCATGAATTTGCTTGTTGTGTGTCTTATGTCGTCTTGTTGTGTTTGTCATGATTTGCATCTTGTTTGTCGTCGGGTGGCGACGCAGAGTCGAATGTGTTTGTTTCCCTTGTACACGCGCGCACACACTTTTAAAATAAAAATAAAAATTGTGCACTTGTTATAAGAGGTTTATCGTCGTAACGAGTAGGATCGTTACATTTACCGCCTTGACATAGACATGTGCTATTGACTTGGTTTTATTGAGTGTGCATGATTTTGGACCTGGAGGATGCAGAGGCAACGATGGAACCCCTTAGACTCTAGATTGAGTCAGGGAGTGTACCATTGGGGTTTGATTGTTTTACTGTGATATTAGTGCATCTGATTAAATGATATGATATGGATATGTTCTGACATGATTTGTCGATGATGCAGGCTGATGATAGCTTGCCGACTAGACTCACATGTGGAGTAAAGGTGTCATGGATGACTACCAGAGATGTTGAGGGAGAGGTGTGGACAACAACCCTGCCACAACCTTCTAGCACTCTCACCATGACTCGAACTATAGGTTAATGCTTACCTAGTTCGAGAGGACCCACAATGCTGTGAGGGAATACTACAACAGTCACTCACGATGATCCTAAGGGGTGCACAATAAGGCAGGGGCCTTATTTCTTAGAGGCCCTTAGTCTCCCACAAGTTCATTTGGTGGAGTATTGACTCCAGGGGATTTTGAAGTCTACCAAGTCAGTCAAGAGGTGAGTGTCACCCTTGGAGCACATGGTTCATCCTAAAGGGAACGTCACGCAAGAAAAATGGAAAGAGGTGAGTGGCACCCTTAGAGCACGTAGTGCATCCTGAAGGGCACGTCGCACAAGGGGACATATGAGGCGAGTGGCACCCTTGGGGCCCCTAGTGAATCGTGAAGGGAACATCACATTGTTTTTATAAATGAATAAACCTAGATATGGATATGGTAAAAAATGTGAGATAATATTTTAAAATATTTTTCTCCAAAAAAATCTCTCCCCACACAAAAAAAAATGTATATATATATAATACTTGTGAGGTAAAATTGTGTTTTTTTTTTAAAAAAAATTTTTATATATATATATATATATATATATATATATATATATATATATATATATATATATATATATATATATATATATATATATATCTAATAAAATTTAAAAACAAAATAATTAAAGAGTATGATCTTCGTTAAATCTTGTAACATGAAGGAGTAGGAAATTTAATTTATTCAAGGAAAAAAAATAAAATCTGTTGGAATAAAATTAAAAAAAAAAGAAGGAATTAATTGTTTTATCTTTTTGATAATTTAAAATATACTAATTAAATGAGAAAAGGCAAAAAGGGTTAATTTCCACACCTACCTTTTTGAGTTCTAATTAAAAAGGGGAAAGAGGGAAAATCTAAAATATTAGGAAACTAGGAAAATAAGTAAACATAAAAAAGGAAAAAGCGGAAAGTCAAACTTAGTAAAGTATCTACCTTTTAAGAGCTTTCTAATTTAAACTGAACTAGTAATTTAGTTCTGGGGAAAGTCATTAAAACCTGCAAGATAATTTGGGGACACCTAGGAGTGATTCCGGGAGTAAATCTAGGTGGGTGAAAGAAATAAAGATAATTAATTAATTAAAGAAATTATTTTATGGAGGAATGAAGGGGATGGGTGACACTTGTATAGGGAGGAATTTTTAGGAATTAAATTTTAAAAACTTAACTAAGCAAGATTTTGGAAAGTAAGGAACCACAAAACTCTATATAATGAAGGGAGGAGATGGAGGTTGGATCTCTTCGGTTTGCGTAACGTTACATTGTAGAAATATCTACTTGACTAACTTAACTTGTGGGAGTTGGGATACCCAGATCAATGAGGAGTGGTAGCTCGGCCTTGCGAGGTGAGCTGGGAGTTAGTTGAAATATCTGGATAGTGAGTGTGTGGTCACTTTTTTGCTTGGGGGGGATAAGGGGGAAGAAGAGTATCCCTAGCATTGGCTGGGAGGTACCGGTGTAGTCTCATCGGTCGGCACGTAGGAGTTGCAAGGAGCACGTGGGACATCCACTCTAAACAGGAAAAGGTACACTTTCTTCATTTTTTATGGTAAATTGTTTTAGAACTTATTCTTGAATCTACATTTTTACTTGGGTGAGTGAACTGATTGTCTAGATGGTTTTCTGAAATTTTCTTCGCCTAGCTCGATCATAGATCGGCTCCCATGGCTTCATTTCCCTGCACGTCTTGACCACCTTGTTGTGTTGATTATGACCTTCATGGTTGTTTAGCCTTCATCCCTAGCTCACCAGTCCTCTCATGAAAATTAATCCATGATCCTAATCTGCGGTCGTCGCCTTAGTGTTAAAATACCTATGGATCTCAATGCCCTGATTTTTTGTGCAAGGATGATGAGCGAAGGATGAAACTGTTAGTCGTCTACCCTTGATGTTTATCCCTGGCTGATTATTGATTCCTCCATCTGGCAACAACCTCTGCGTGTGGATTATCTTGTGTCCTGGTTGGTTTTTCAATGCCTTGACTGATAGAACCCCTGCAATCATTCCATGACCCTTCCCACTGGATCCTTGCATTCTCTTACTATTGTTTGTGTTGTATTGGGGTATTATGGCAATGAAAAACGAAATGAATTCATCTCTTCATTTTACATTCGGTATTCTGGCAATGGAAAACGAAATGATTTCTAGTCTGCATTTTTATTTTGTATTTTGCTGATGGAAAAGAGGAATTATTCTTTTCTGCATTTATTTTTACCTTTGGGGTGATTTTTCACTTGATGAAGACTGTGTTTTGCTTTAATATTTTTCTGCCATTTGATTCCTATTAATGCCCACGTTTTTTCTTTTCAATTCATCAAATTTCCCGCTGTGAAAGACCACGATTTGGAAATTAAAAATGGATTGTGCTTCATGCTGAAATCATCCATGATTTTATCCATTTAAATCACAACTTTACTAGTCCGAATGACCACGTTTTTGATAATCATAAGTTGACTGTGTTGTTGTAGAAATCATCCACGATTTTATCCATTTAAATCACAAATTTACTTGCCAGAATGACCATGTTTTTTGTAATCAGAAGTTGACTGTGTTGCTGTAGAAATCACCCACGATTTTATCCATTTAAATCACAACTTTATTTGCTGGACTGACCACATTTTTGATAATTAGAAATTGACTATGTTTCCTTCTTAATTGACCATGACTTACCTTAATCATTGCTTGAGTTGTTGTTGACCGACCATGAGTTGGTCCTTCTGCAGTTTTGTTTGTCCCTTTTATCCTCCTTCACATTGAACGTATACCCAACATTCTCTCTGCCAAGATTTAATTACCACAACAATGTTACTCGCCATGTTGATTATCATGTTAACTGCAATAATAAATACTATTTTGTTTCCTTATTAATTACTAGAATAATTGTTGCAACAATGTTAATGGTTAGCAACTTTCTTGTTCTGTTAAAGGCCATGTTAATTGCAATATGAAATGCTATATTTTTTTCTTATTAATTGCCAGAACAATTTCTACAGCAATGTTATTGGTCAACAAATTCCTTCTATTGATTAAATGCCACAACAAGTTAAATATTTAACAGTTATATAAATCGCTTGGTTATTGCGCTATGAATGGTTATGTTAACAATCATACAAATTGCCTTGTTATTGCTATATTACTTATTATGAAAACAATCATGTAAACTATCTTGTTAATGGTATATTAATTGTCATGTAATTGCTATGAAAATCACCTTGTTAAATTGCTACAACATTGTTAATAGTTAGCAGTTCCCTTCTCTATGATAGTAGACTGCTAGCATTGTTAGTTCGATCAATATAGATAGACTACATGTTGAGATTTAATTTCTTATAAGTGCTAATGGTAGCATTCCACTTTAAGAATGTTAGTGTTGTTATTCAAGTTTATGGCTAGTTGGATGGGGATTCAGATTAATATAGAATTGTCCATTTAGGTTGTAATAAATATTAAAATTTGTACGGTGAATAAAGACTAGATTGAAAATTTTAGACTTGCTAATTTAGATATATAATTTATGTTAGTTGGATTTATAGATATCGCCTAGTTGGTAACTCAGACATGCTAAATTGAGTCATAATTCATGTTAATTTCGGTTGGTAACTCATTGACTAATGGAATTTAAATTGGTTAATTGATCAGTAATTAATGCCAATTTAAATCATAGATATTGACATTTTGGCCTTGATTAATGGTTGGGTTGTTGAAGGAGACATTTTTAGATTGTGCTTCTCATTGAGGGTGTTGTTGTTCATTTAAATTAATGTTTGTACTTGGTTTTGTAAACATTTAATGTGCTTGGTTTCTCACTGTAAGGATTCTAGTTAATGTGTAATTAATTTTAGGTGTGTGGGGTTGTTAGGATGATTTTCCTTAGCTTAGTAGGCTTGGTTTGCTTGTGTCGGGTGGGATGTATATGCCTCCTTATTCCTCAGAACAGTTGCCAGCCTTGAGACCTTAAATGGTCAAAATCAATGGGAACCTAGGCTTGAGCATTGTTTATGTGTCCTGAAGGTCCTAACCATTGCAGGGTAGGACAGGTAGGTAGTCATTCTGATTATTCGTCGGTTGAATGTCATACATTGCTTCCAGTTGCTTGATGTGATTTTATGTTAGGTCGTTATGGTTGTTGTGGCATGAGTTGCATGCATTGTGTTCCTCATCGTGTTGCAATGTAGAGTATAATGTCATTGTTACCTTCCTACATACACACACAAAAAAAAAAATTGCACTTGCTATGTGAGGCTTGTTGTCGTAAAAAAATGGGAGGTTCGTTAGATATGGTTTCAGAGCGGGTTCAACCCGCGACTTGGGATCACTATGGATTTTGTTGATATGATTTGATTATAATGTTGCTAATTGAGTTGACTTGTATTCATGGAGGTAATCATGGTTAGAGGACACTGCGGAAGAAGACGAGGGGGTGCTTGGGGAGGAGGCGTGACACCTCTAGTAGCATCCACACCTGAGGGGTCTAACCCCTAGGGAGATGAACAGGTTGTTGGGCAGGAGTAGATAGAAGTTAGTGATGTGGTTGGAATGATGAGATCTTTTCAGTGCATGTCTGAGGCACTGATCAACCGTTTGGACAGAGATGAGGCCAGGGTGCCAGAACCCCCTAAGGTTCCTCCATGCGCTCCAATCAGTACTGGTAGCATTGACTGTGAACTCAAGAAGGTCAAATTTCCCGAGTTCTTTGGTTCTCCGGACGACGCAGCCACCGAGGCATGGTTGGAGAATATGTTGATGTGCTTTTCACTTTGCGATTATACCTCCAACATGAAGGTGCACATGGCGGTCTTTCAACTGAAAGGAAGCACTCTTCTATGATAGAAGATGCTCCTACCGCAGTTGAACATGGCCATCGAAGACGTGTCATGGGAACTATTTGAGGAATGGTTCTGAGAGAGGTACCTTTCAGAAGAATTCATTGAGCGTCAGCTCAATGAGTTCAATGCCTTATGACAGGGTGGTCGTATGGTGCCCAAGTACAAGGCCCATTTTATGGAGTTGCTCTGGTATGCTCCACACCTTAACACTGAAAAGATTAAGGTCAACAGGTTTGTGTTCGGCCTTAATGGAAACATACATGCAAAGGTCAGGATTTTGATGCCTCAATCCTTGCATGATGTCATCTAGAAGGCCCTCATAGTAGAGGAGGATATTATGAGTGGCGGTCAGACCAAGACTCCAACAAGACCAACAGGGAAGGTGTCTTCTGGAGAAAAATAGCATCAGACACCAACCAGACATACGTCGAGATATCATGGCTTCCAGAGGGGATCCCCTTTCAGTACACCTCAGTGACTGATGCCTCAGCAATGAACATCTTATCGAGGACCATGACATCAACCGAAGTGTCAACCACAACAGCACTAGTTTAGGCCTATTCAATAGAAGAGACCAAGATTCCAAGTTGGAGGGCCATCACTTTCTACTTCGAGTACCAAGACTACTAGGATGAAGAATGGGTGTTGGACATGTGGGGAGCCACACTACCAGCGTGGTTGCCTGGTGGAGAGGACTAGAACATCCATATCATCTAGACGCACTATCGTGGGAGATATGGGCAAGGCCCATCGGATTCACGCAGTGGTGAATAACCTCCAGGCCAAGCATCAATCAATTATGCTCAAGACAACAGGTACTGTCACTAACCAGACCCTTAGTATTTTGATAGATATTGGTGCTACTAGAGTTTCATTTCCGGTGCAGCGCTAAAAAGGATTAAGGTAAAGGCAGTCAAATAGGATGAGTTTAGCTTCGTAGAGATGGCCTCGAGAGCCAAACAGAATGTTGAAGAAAAGGTTACAGGCTGTATCCCTAAACTAGGAGAGTTTGTCACAATGACCAACCTATACGTCACGATCTTAGGATCTTATGATGTTGTAATTGACATGGACTGGTTGGAATTGCATGAGGCGATACTCAACTGTAAGAAAAAATTATTGAGCTTGTTTGATGACGAGGGACAAAGACGTGTGATTGTAGAATGAAACCAAGGAGTTTCTCTGAGGTTCATCTCTTCCTTACAACTATGAAAGAGCATGCACAAGGGGTGAAATATTTATGCGATCCTTGCATTAAACGAGAAGGGATTAGCAAAAGGTTTAGAACACCTTCTGGTGGTGAGAGAGTTTGTAGACGTATTTATAAAGGAGTTACCTGGGATGCCGCCAGAGAGGGAATTACAGTTTACTGTACACCTAAAATCGGGAATAGAACTGATAGCTAGAACGACTTATCGGATGTCAACCCTGGAATTATAGGAGTTGAGAATGCAACTGAAGGAGTTATTGGACCCAGGATTGATATGTCCTAGTGTGTCACTGTGGGGTGCACCTGTTATTTTCATACGAATGAAGGATGGTTCATGGAGTGTTTGCATTGACTATTGTCAATTGAACAATGCCATGATCAAGAATCAATATCCGTTGTCGAGGATTGATGATCTGTTCGATCAAATGAAGGGCGTGACAGTGTTCTCAAAGATCGATTTGCGATCAGGGTATCAATGTGATATTCCCAAAAATAAAATCGTTTTGAAAGTTAAATTTTCTGGAAATTCTGTTCCATTTTTAGTAAATTCGAATTTGGAAATTTTTTTCCATTTATGGCAATTCTGAATTTCAAATTTGATATTTGTAATTAATTATTATGATTGTTGGGCAGAGTTTTGATTGGGAATCAACTAACTATTTAACTATGGTACTTGTATGAAAACAAAAGATTTATATTAATTGCAGGAGGACAAATGCAACAACCATGTTAAAATCAACTGATCATGACTCCATGAGTGGGGAACAAGTTGGACCTACCTATGGGATGATTATTACAAGTGGAAAATCAGATATTTGGCCATTGGTAGCCCTTGAAAATCAGGGGTTTAGAAAGCTGTGAAAATCCCCCCAAGGGAGGGAAAAAGACCTGGGAAAAAATGATATATAGCATATGCGAGGAGGCAGGATGCTGCCAAGTATGCTGGGAAAGATTTTTGAGCTCTCATTGTTGTTATGAGCATTGCTGAATAAGTGTGAGGCAAGAGGATAACTATTGGAATTGGAGGACAATGCTGAGGAGGAGTTTCCAAGTTCACCCTCATGGATTCATGGTCAGGCTAAGGGGTGAATTGGGCAAGAGGTTTTGGTTGCCCTGTTCTACAGTTGGGAGAAATGTGGTTGTTCCCTTTGTCTTTCCGCAAAACTGTTCCAGATATGTAGTCTTTTCCTTCTTTGCGTGAATGATCATATGTATTTGTTGTAATGTAACTATGTGAATGATTATTTCTATTTGCCAAAATGTATCTAACTGTACTAACTTGATATGGCCTCCATAGATGATATTAGTTCATTATATGAAGTCTTGTAATCAAGCAATTAAATTTGGGGATCTTCCCTCCTGAATTAAAAACTCGAGACAGAGTTATTCGTGTGCAAGTGAGTTGATAGTATACATTTGTCTATAGGCAAGGGTTATTAATTTGTAATCATAATATCAGATAGATCTGGATTGAGTACATTTATACATATAGACTCATGTATTTATATGCATATATTATTCTGGAAGCAAAAGATAGAATCAAAAATTTACTTGGATCTTTATCTCCAATCTAAATAATTGCTATGGAAGAATTGAACCATTTAAGTAATGATTATAGGGAATGCCAAAATGAGATAAAATGATTTAGTATTATAGATATAGAGTATGTCGATCCAATTTTTTTTTTCTAGTGTTGAAAACAGGGCCTGTCTTCAAGGCAATAACCCTCGTATTTGAGATTTTAGGATATAATGAAATTTGAATGACCGTTTTAAATTGGGCAACTGAATGTTGTGAAAAATAGAGATCAATTGGATTTTCGACAATTACAAACACTAAACTCAAAAATAAAAGGTTTTCATGCGCCAAGTTACATTAATGATCGGGGTTTCAGGGTTCAGGATGTCGGGGTTATGAACACCTGACATTCAATAAATTGAAACAAGAAAAGCTGAATTGTGAAATGTAAGGGACTATTGGCCCCACATTTTGGATTTCGGGGTTCGGGACGTCGGGGTTTATGAACACCTGTCGTTCAAACAAGATGATACGCAAAATGCCAAATTGCTAAATGTGAAGGGACTATGGGCCCTACATTTTGGATGTTGGATTTCGGGGTTTAGTAAAACAAAGAAACACCATGATTCTATAACAATGAGTCTTGAATGCCGAAATGTCCACTTTGTGTTTAACCCTTTTTTTTTCTAAAATTATGCTCAGTATTTGCTTGAATGATTCGTGCATCTAATTTTATACCTCTAATTGTGCTAAGATGAAATAATTTCCATGGATGACATCGACGCATTGTGAGGAGTTATAATCCAAGATTAAATCCGGGAAATGGTTCCTCCTGAATCCAAACGCTAGAAAAAAATTATGTACATATGAACTTAAAGAACAATTCCACCTATAGGAGAAGATTTTAACTTTGAAATCATATTTTGAGGTAGGAGTGTCTATGTAAAGATGAGCTTGAAAGATACCAAACTATTTATAGGCACCAGTTTACTTCTGTAATTGAAGTTCTAGCAGACTTGCCTTTGAATAATTGAATTTGGAAGAGGCCTGTACACATAGTACTTATAGATTTAACT
>JZKD02S1593685.1:1406617-1418598 GCA_000966675.3 Picea glauca
TCGACTCTGGTTGCAACGTTCTAAGCCTTTCAATTTCCCGAGTTCTGAAATGACAAAAGGGGATTAACAGGTTTGGCTCTTCCTGTAGCCTCTGCCGATGTGATGCAGGAGCATCTGCAACAGATCAAGCGAGCCAGCGCGAGAGCAGAGAACAACTGGACAAGCCAACAAACTTCTTTTTGAATTTCACCTTGATGTGGTTGCCCCAAACATTAATGTGAAGAGTTAATGAAGCGCACCTAGTATATTGTAATGGACCTTGAGTGGATAAGCTCTCGTCCTTAGGTAGCTAAGGCATTTAATAGATTTAATGTTGATTGATAGGAATTAATTGTAGATTTTACAATTGAAGAATTCGAGAGGGAAAACGGAATATAGGCACCCTCCTTTGTACATTGTATTATCATCATTCAGAAGCATTCAGGGGAGCAAGAAGAGAAGAGCAGAGCAGAGAACTTGTGAAGAACACCCATGTATAGATTGAATTAATAGAAGAGAACCTTTGATTCAATTTCATGGTTTGTGTTGTTTCTCTGTGGTGATATTGTGCTCATGACTGTTTGTTTTCCTTGTATGAATTTGGTTTTGAATATGTTGTGCATGTGATTTCATAGGTTTACTAAAGTTTGAAAGAGAGGAGAATGAGTTTCAATTGTTTCTCTGTTTGAGGCAGGAGATTCCTGCATAGAGTGTAGTTGAATTCATCCACATAGAGTGCGTTGATGAGGCTCAATAGTTAAACTCTCATTCTCGTTCACCCAGAAGTTGATTTGGGTTTAATAGAGTCATGTAGTAGAAGTGCAGGCTGAAATTGAAGTCTCAACAATTAGTCTGAGTACAGGAAGGCAGAGATTACTGTGGCTATAAGTGCCCAGGGTTCGAAAAACTCGACACTTTGAGAACCGTTGGAGGTCGAGGACAAGAAGTGTATGGAAAGTCTCTGAAGGAGTCAGAGTTGAAAATATCAGGAGGGATAGACCCTTTGTGATTACGGGAAGGAGGATCCAGGAGAGGCTCAAGCAGGACGGAGCTTTGGAGCAGGAGAAATCCTCAAGGAGGAAAATCGACGGCCATAGTTCGTTGAAGAGATTCGCGAAATCCCGCTAACCATCAGATTTGGGAAGAAGTGGCGTGAGGTTTATCCCTTGGGTGAACGGAGGACCAAGAGACATTGGGATTCAACATATCGGGTTTCCTCGAGGCGAGAGTCTCATAGTGGTTGAAATCGCAATTGGTGATTCCCCGATTTAATCGGAGCCATTGATTATGAAAGGGACAGGTGGCACGAGATCGCAAGAGGTCAGGATTCGACATTTGGTGTTTTATTGTGCAAAGGAATTGTGACTGGTGAAATCGTGATCCTGCGATTCCCGATAGAGTGGAGAGAGGCGGCGACGTGGCATGGAATTGACGCACGTGTGCATTGGAGTTCGGGGTTCGGAGATTTGTGGGGCGAGTGAATTGAAACCTCGTATGTGCCGATTTCCCGATAGGGAAATCCCCAATGGAAGAGGAAGCGTTGACCCTTTGACCCATCGGGGCTTGGGGTTTTGATTTGCATGAAAACGTGTCAGCGAGTTTCGCGAAATCGCGAAACCCGATTTCCCGAGAAGTGAAAGGGGAGATCGTGGGAGGAGACTACTGTGGGTGAAGAATTCCCGACCAAGAATTTGAAGAGCATTCACGTTCTTTGGGCCAAGGTTAGAGAAGGTCCTGGTGATCATTACCGTTCTCCGAGGAGTGGGGAAGGTTACGTCAGAGTGGTATCAGAGCGGAAAGACATCTTTGTTTTATGTAGCAGAGAAGAGAGGGAATCATGCCGCTAAGGAGAGAAAGGCAGTCACCGGATTGAGAAGACAGGGATGCGCGAAGAAGGGGTAGGCCAGTAGGAAACCCATAAATAGAGCACCAAATGAGAGATCTCTGAGCAAGGCTTGAGGAGATGGAGACAGCGCAGAAACGCAAAGTTGATGCTGGAGAGTTCAGTGATTCCAAGGTGGAAGAGGAAGCTGGACATGATGAAGGAGAGGTCACAATAGAGGATGCTTCGACTGAGCGATTAATCAAAGCTATCGCCAGGATGAGTTCGAAGACAAAAATAGACATTCCTGTTTATGAGGGGAATCTAGATGCAGAAGAGTTGCTGGATTGGATCCGAGCACTCGAAACCTACTTTGATTATGAGGATATCGAAGAGGACAAAAAGGTAAGGCATGATGTTACCAAGTTGAAGGGACATGCAACCTTATGGTGGGACGAGCTACAGGTAGATAGACATTCCAAAGGAAAACAAAAGATTAAAAGCTGGGACAGGATGATTGCTAAGATGAAAGCAAAGTTCATCCCCAGAGATTATCAGATCACTCTGTTCAGGCGGATGCAGAACCTGAGACAGAAACTGATGACGGTGAAGGAGTACATCAAGGAATTTTACCGACTGAACATCAGAGCAGGTCATCGAGAGAGCGATGATGAGAAGGTGGCGAGATATCTGAATGGTCTGAGGTATGACATTCAGGAAGAATTGAGCATGGTTACCATCTGAATAGTTGAGGATGCGTACCAGATGGCTCTGAAAGCCGAGGAGAAGATGAGTCATAAGTAGGGACAGCGAGGGCAAGGTAGTTGCCCAGGAAAAATTCCAGAAGCCCAAGGAGGAGTGGAGAAAGTTGAAAGGGGCACAACCTCACAACAGAGGCAGCAATATGCTGAGCCGAGGAGACAACATACAAAGCAGGGTGGCGGTTATGCTGATGCCAACACATTTCCTCATACCCGAGGTAGAGGAAGAGGCAGAGGTGGAATCATCACATGTTTTACATGTGGAAAGGATGGACATAAAGCTGTTGACTGTCCATATAGGAAAATGGACAGAGGTGAAGCTCACATCATTGAAGCGCAGAAGCGTGATGCTGAGAACGAAGATGCAGACAGTGAAAGATTGCTTGGGATGCATAAAATCCTTTCGACACCTGAGAAAGAGGTGGAAATCTCAGTGCAGAGGAGCAGACTGTTCAGGACAGCTTGCATAGCCAAGGGCTGGAAATGAAAAGTCATTGTGGACAACGGGAGCACCGACAATCTTGTTTCAACCGAGATGGTGGAAAAGCTGGAGCTGGAAACAACTAAGCATCTGAGTCCATATAAAGTCTCGTGGTTACAGAAAGGACACCGGGTAAGTGTCACTAAACAATGCTTAGTTAAATTCAAGATTGGGAATTACCATGATGAGATTCTGTGTGATGTTATTCCCATGGATGTGTGTGATATATTGCTGGGTAGACCATGGCAGTGTGAGAGAAATGTGGTTCATGATGGAAGGATGAACACATACACTTTGGAAAAGGATGGGAGAATCCATAAATTGCTTCCAATAAAATATAAAGAAGTGAAGTCGGAAGTAAACATCACAATACTTCTCATGAGTGGGAAGGAACTTCTCACAAAGATGGAGAAGAAGGAAGATCCACAATTCTTTATGATCAGGAAACCAAGAATTGTCCTGACAAGAACAAGAGTGGACGACTTACCAGACAAGATTCAGGAACTGCTTGGAGAGTTTGCTGATATCATCGTGGACGAACTACCTTGTTCGTTGCCACCGATGAGGAGTGTGAGTCACCATATTGACCTCATACCAGGAGCAAGTTTGCCAAATAAAGATGCATACAGGTTGATAGCTCAGGAGAATGAGAAAGTCAAGAAGCAGGTACAGGATCCACTGGATAAAGGACTGGTCAGAGAGAGTCTCAGTCCGTGTGTTATTCCGACAGTACTAAGTCTGAAGAAGGATGGAGGCTGGAGAATGTGTACAGAATCTAGGGAGATTAACAAAATTACCATCAGGTATAGATTTCCACTGCTGAGAATGGATGATCTGATGGATTGCCTGAGTGGGGAAAATTATTTTTCGAAAATTGATCTGAAGAGCGGATATCATCAGATTTGCATGAGAGAGGGTGATGAATGGAAAACTGCTTTCAAGATAACCGAAGGTTTGTACGAATGGATGGTCATGCTGTTTGGCTTGACAAACACGCCGAGCACATTTATGAGGCTGATGAATGAAGTCTTGAGGGAGTTCATCAGAAATTTTGTGGTCGTATATCTAGACGATATACTGATTTTCAGCAAAACCAAGGCTGAACACTTGAGACATTTGGCCATTGTAATGAGGAGGCTACAGCAAGAGAAGTTGTTGGTCAACAAGAAGAAGTGCTCCTTCATGAAGACAGAGCTCATTTACTTGGGTTTTTTTATATCAACAAATGAGTTGAGAATGGATCTCGAAAAGGTAGAAGTGATAAAGAATTGGCCATCACCCCGAAATGTTTTCGAGGTAAGGAGTTTCCATGGATTGGCTAGTTTCTACAGAAAATTCATTCGAAATTTCAGTGGAATTAGTGCAGCGATGATGGACACAGTGAAGAAGTGGCCTAAAGTTTTTCATTGGACAACAGAGGCTAAAAAGAGCTTCAATCTGTTGAAGTGGAAGATCACAGAGCAACCAATTCTGGAGTTGCCTGATTTCCAGAAGACATTTCAAGTGAAATATGATGCAAGCGGATATGCCGTAGGAAGGGTCTTGAGTGAGAATGACAGGCCAGTGGAAAATTTCAACGAGAAACTGGATGATGCAAAGCTGAAATACTCCACGTATGATAAGGAGTTTTATGCCATTATACATGCATTGAAGAAATGGAGGCATTACTTGATACCCAAAGAATTTGTATTGTACAGTGATAATCATGCATTGCAATTTGTGAGTCAACAGGAGAAGTTGAACCAAAAGCATGCAAAATGGGTAGAGTACATGCAGAATTTCACATTTGTGATCAAACACATTTCAGGGACTGTTAACAAAGTGGCTGATACTTTGAGCAGGAAATGTTTGTTGTTGTAGAAGTTCACAGTCAAGACATTGGGCTTTGAGAATATGAAAGACATGTATGCAGGTGATACAGACTTCAGAGAAGCGTACGAGGAAGCTGAGAATCGGAGCCCATGGATAGATTTCATGATTCAGGAAGGATTGTTGTTTAGAGGAAATCAGCTATGTATTCCGAATTGCTCCATGAGGGAGAATTTGGTGAGAGAAAAGCATAGTGGAGGCTTAGTAGGTCATTTTGGACATGAAAAGATATTCGCGAAGCTGAGGGAATCGTATTTTTGGCTAGGCATGCGAGCCGATGTTAAATGATTTGTTGACCGATGCAGGATTTGTCAACATTCGAAGGGCCAAAAGCAGAATGCAGGGTTTTATCAGCCATTGCCCATACCTAAGAGGCCATGGGAGGCGATCAGTATGGATTTTATTTTGGGTTTGCTAAGAACGCAAAGAGGAGTTGATTCCATCTTTGTGGTGGTGGACAGGTTTTCCAAGATATCACATTTTATTCCATGTCATAAGACCAACGATGCGACGCACATCGCAAACTTTTTTTTCAAAGAAATCATCAGATTGCATGGATTTCTGAGAAGCATAGTCTTGGACAAGGATACAAAATTCATAGGTCATTTTTGGAGGACGCTATGGAAGAAGCTAGGAACTAATTTTGTGTTTAGTTCAGCTTACCATCCGAAGATGGATGAGAAAACATAGGTGGAGAACAGAAGTTTGGGGGATCTATTGAGAAGCTTGGTGACAGAGCACCACAACAGTTAGGACCAGATATTACCACAGGCAGAGTTCGCGTACAACGATTCGGTGAATCGGAGTACAAGAAAAATCTCATTCCAGATTTTGTATGGAACACAGCCAAGGGGAGTTTCTGAGCTCAGGGATTCATAACAAGGTGCAACTAGCAGTGCTAGCACTGAAGAGTTCGCTAAGGTGATGCAAGAACTTCATAGCCAGGTGAAGCAGTGACTGATGAAATCAAATCAAGAATATAAGCGTAGAGCCAATTAGCGAAAGAGACAACTTCAGTTTGAATTTAGTGATATGGTTATGGCACACTTGAGAAAAGAAAGGTTCCCAAGGGGAACATATAACAAGATCAAGATGAATAAAATTGGGCCGTGCAGAGTCTTGAGGAAATTCGGGAAGAACGCTTATGAGATTGAGTTGCCAGATGGCATCGGAATATCTCTGATTTTTAATATTTTGGATTTATACCCATACAAGGCTGGAGAAGCAAAGACTAGAACTGAGGAACCAGTGATCCAGTGGCAGAAACAATTACCCATAGCAGAAAAGCCACAGATGGAGTGCATACTGGACAAGGGAGTGGGAAGGAAGACCAGGCGAAAGCAGTATTTTGAGTACCTGGTGAAATGGAAGAACCACCCAGTGGAAGATGCCAGCTGGGAGACTGAGGCAGTTATCCAAAAGAATGGACAAACCATGCAGGAGCTCATGGAAAGGAGCTCATGGACAGGATCCCATGAAATTTTTTGAGCCGAGGAGTATGATGCAGGAGCATCCGCAATAGATCAAGCGAGCCAGTGCGAGAGCAGAGAACAACTGGACAAGCCAACAAACTTATTTTTGAATTTCACCTTGATGTGGTTGTGCCAAACATTAATGTGAAGAGTTAATGAAGTGCACCTAGTATATTGTAATGGACCTTGAGCGGATAATCTCTCGTCCTTAGGTAGCTGAGACATTTAATAGATTTAATGCTGATAGATAGGAATTAATTGTAGATTTGAAAATTGAAGAATTCGAGAGGGAAAACGGAATATAGGGACCCTCCTTTGTACATTGTATTATCATGATTCAGAAGCATTCAAGGGAGAAATAAGAGAAGAGAAAAGCAGAGAACTTGTGAAGAACACCCATGTACAGATTGAATTAATAGAAGAGAACCTTTGATTCAATTTCATGGTTTGTGTTGTTTCTCTATGGTGATATTGTGCTCATGAATGTTTTTTTTCCTTGTATACATTTGCTTTTGAATATGATGTGCATGTGATTTCATAGGTTTACTGAAGTCTGAAAGAGAGGAGAATGATTTTCAATTGTTTCTCTGTTTGAGCCAGGAGATTCCTGCATAGAGTGTAGTTGAATTCATCCGCATAGAGTGCCTTGATGAGGCTCAATAGTTAAACTATCATTCTCGTTCACCCAGAAGTTGATTTGGGTTTAATAGAGTCATGTAGTAGAAGTGAAAGCTGAAATTGAAGTCTCAGCAGTTAGTCTGAGTACAGGAAGGCAGAGATTACTGTGGCTATAAGTGCCCAGGGTTCGAAAAACTCGACACTTTGAGAACTGTTGGAGGTCGAGGACAAGAAGTGTATGCAAAGTCTCTGAAGGAGTCAGAGTTGAAAATATGAGGAGGGATAGACCCTTCGTGATTACGGGAAGGAGGATCCAGGAGAGGCTCGAGGAGGACGGAGCTTTGGAGTAGGATAAATCCTCAAGGAGGAAAATCGACGGCCATAGTTTGCTGAGGAGATTCGCGAAATCCCACTGACCATCAGATTCGGGAATAAGTGGCGTGAGGTTTAGCCCTTGGGTGCACGGAGGACCAAGAGCCATTGGGATTCAACATATTGGGTTTCCCGGAGGCAAGAGTTTCATAGTGGTTGAAATTGCGATTAGCGATTCCCCGATTTAATTGGAGCCATCTATTATCAAATGGACAGGTGGCACGAGATCCCGGGAGGATGGGATTCGACATTTGGTTTTTTATTGTGCAAAGGAATTGCGATCGGTGAAATCTTGATCCTGTGATTCCCGATAGAGTGGAGAGAGGTGGTGACGTGGCATGGAATTAATGCACGTGTGCATCGGAGTTCGCGGTTCGGGGATTTGTGGGGCGAGTGAATTGCAACCTCGTATGTGTCGATTTCCCAATAGGGAAATCCCCGACGGAAGAGTAAGCATTGAACCTTTGGCCCATCGGGGCTCGGGGTTTTGATTTTCACAAAAACATGTCAGCGAGTTTCACGAAATTGCGAAACCCGATTTCCCGAGAAGTGAAAGGGGAGATCGTGGGAGGAGACTATTGTGGGTGAAGAATTCCCGACCGGGAATTTGAAGAGCATTCACGTTCTTCGGGCAAAGGTTAGAGAAGGTCCTGGTGATTGTGACCATTCTCCGAGGAGCGGGGAAGGTTGCGTCATGATGCGACCTCGCAGTGCATCACAATTTCGAGGTTTGTAAGGTTGCGATGTAACTCCAACCTTTCCTCCTTCTAATCCCCAAAGTCTGAGATTTTCCCCTTCATTTTCCCTGAAAACGAAATGCGATAATTTTTTTCTCCTCGAGAGATCAATGGATCCGATTCGTTCAGGATTTTCATGAACCAAGAATTAATGATGTAGCATCTCCAAACCTCCTTGCTGCTCCAAAACCCGAACTCTGAATCACTGAATTTCAAGGCACAAGATCAACGGCTCCTGTTGCTTCTCATCCAATGGACGCTATTCCTCCTGAGCTTCTGAACACTAAAGGATGATTAGTCTTAACTTCTACACAGATCTATGAGATCCAATGGTCCACAGGATTTTGGTACCTTTCTCGAGGAAATTTCACCATCCGTTCTTCTAAAGATATCTGGCCAAAATGATTTGGCATTCTACCACCGAATCTTGACTTTGCGAGACAATCTTCGAGCCCCTCCTCCCTTTAAGTACTTGAAAGGTGCTATCCCTTCTGAGCTTTATCCCTCTGAACATCAAGGGTTCCTTTGACCTAAGTTTAGACATCGCCTTTATACATTTCAGTATGTTGGTGTAGTTTGAGAATTTAGGGAAGAATAGAGTCATGGAAGGAATTTACCCACATAAGATTTTCTCTTCGAATAGATTAGACTGGTGTAATAATATCCTTATGGACAGAGATGAATCATTCCTTCTCTTAAATTCTAAACTTAAATGAAAATTGATTTATGTCATAGAAAAAGGAATTTTTTTTTTTATGGTAGATTTGACATTCATTACAAACAAGAGTTACGGATTAAGGAAGATGACGTCCTAAGACCTCCTTTAAGACGAGGTTTGGACATTACGAGTTTATTGTTTTACCATTTGGACTGACAAACGCTCCAGGGGTATTTATGAGTTTGATGAATGGGGTGTTCTGTGAGTACTTGGACAAGTTCATCCAAGTATTCATTGATGATATTTTGATTTACTCTCAGACGACGGAGGAGCATGATCAAAACTTGCTCTTGGTACTACAGTGTCTACGAGAACACAAATTGTATGGGAAGTTATCCAAATGCTCATTTTATCAATCGAAGATCCACTACTTAGGGCACGTCATCTCCAGTGAAGGTATCGTTGTGGATCCAACAAAGGTCAAGGCCATTATGGAATGGCCTGCGTCGACGAATGTATTAGAAGTGTATAGCTTCATGGGTTTAGAAGGATACTATCAACGGTTCGTCGAGGGATTTTCGAAGATAGAAAATCAAATCACAGAATTTCAAAAGAAAAAAAAAAAGTTTTTTTGGATCGAGAAATGCGCAGAAGAATTTCGGAGGCTCAAGGATTTGTTGACAACAACACCGATAGTGAAGGTCCTGTACATGGACACTGACTTCTTGGTATGCACTGATGCATCCAAGGAAGGATTAGGTAGAGTCTTGATGCAATACGAATGAGTAAGCACTTACATTTCGAGGAAACTGAGAAGGCATGAGGAGAACTATGTGACACACGATTTGGAGTTGTTATCCATCATATATTCCTTGAAGGTTTGGAGACACTAGCTTGTTGGATGAAAATTTGAACTAAAGACTGACCGTTGTAGACTACATGTTGGTTGTGGAGCTTGGTTATCTTCCTGATTCAGTGGTCTTTTAATTTCAGTCATGTTTATACCCCATCAAGTATTTACACCACAGAAGTATGTACACTCTTCCACGCAGGGGAGTGCAAGGGGGGGGGGGTACCCCCTCTGTGGGGTCCGGGGGGTCTTGGGGCAAGCGGGCCCCCAGCTGGAGTTCGGGGACAAAGCCTCGAAGGAAAAATTGTCTTGTAAATGTATATTGTAATTTCATTGTAAATATGGACCATTCATTATAAGGTCACATATCTAACAGTAGAGATTATGGTAGGGTTTTTTTCCCTAGAAGGCAACCCTCTTTTATGAGGGAAATGTATTGCGGCTATGGTTGATGGTGAATATTGTATTCTGGGATAGGATGCTATGAGAGAAAGAAGAGGAAGTTATAGCGGGTTTTCTATAGGTTGTATCCCTTCATATGCTGGATAATAATAAAGGAAGGACCTGGTAATTTCTTTAGTGGATGTAGCCCACACTGGGTGAACCATGTAAATCTATTCTCTATTGTATTGTGTATCTTTTGTGTTTCATTTCCGCATTTGTTTTATTTTATTGCTCGACGGTCTTGTTTTTCTAACAACTGGTATCAGAGTGAAAGGTAACTCACAGGAAAAGAGGGTTCCTGGTTCGAGTGGGAGAAATGTCGAAAGATGGAAAGTTTAAGGTCGAGAAATTTAATGGCCAAAACTACCAGTTATGGAAGATGCAGATGGAAGATTATTTATATCAGAAGGATCTATTCCTACCATTTAGTGGAGTAGAAAAGAAGTCAATGGCCATGAAGGACAGAAAGGCTCTAGGAATGATATGACTAAGCCTGATAACATCGGTGGCTTTCAATATTTCCAAAGAAAAGACAATGAAGGGTTTGATGGATGCATTGGCCAAATTGTATGAAAAACCCTTGGCATCCAATAATGTATTTCTAATGAAGAGATTATTTAGTATGAAGATTTCGGAAGGTGGGTCTGTTGCAAATCATTTAAATGAATTTAATACAATTACTAATCAACTAATTTCTGTAAAAGTGGACTTTGATGATGAGGTTAGGGATCTTATAATCTTGTGCTCATTGCCAGAAAGCTAGAACAACTTGGTCATGGTTGTAATTAACTTTGTCTCTGGTTCAAATACTTTAAAATATGATGATGTTGTTGGTGTTATCCTTAGCGAGGAAATGCAACAAAAAAGCACAGGTGAGACATTAGGTAATGCGTTGGACATGGAGAATAGGGGAAGACAAAAGGATAGAGGAAAGGGCTCAGGGAACTGCAGGAATTCTAGGAAAGGCAGATCCAAACCCAGACTTGGAAAGATAGAGTGTTGTAATTGTGGGAAGAAAGGACATCTGAAGAAACATTGCAGAGCTCCAAAGAAACAAAAAGATGGACAACATGAGAGAAATCAGGAAGAAAATATAATAGGTGATGTGTTACAAGATGCTTTGATTATTTCTGTAGATAATATTTTTGAGTATTGGGTACTAGATTCAAGAGATTCATTTCATGCCACACCCCATTGGAAAAATTTTCTAGATTATGTTCAAGGTGATTTTGGACAGGTTCATTTGGGTGATGATGCACCATGGAAAATTGTTGGAATGGTAAAGGTAAAGATAAAACAACGAAATGGAAACCAATGGTTGTTTAAAGAGGTAAGACATATTCTAGATTTAAGGAAAAATCTAATTTCAACAGGGAAGTTGGAAAGTGAAGGTTGTATATCAATATTTACAGATAAGATGTGGAAGGTCATCAAATGATCATTGGTGATAGCGAAAAGAGAGAAGGTAGGTACATTGTATTTATGTACTGGTAATGCTGACTCCTCTATCTCTTTAGCTTCTACAAGAGTGGATACAACACTATGGCATCATAGGCTTGGACACATGAGTGAGAAGGCTATGCAGATACTTCAAAAAATAATTTTTTTACCATATATTAAACAAATTGATTTGGACTTCTGTGAGCATTGTGTTTATGGAAAACAAAAGAGAGTCATATTTCTAAGAGTTGGAAAAGAAAAGAAGAATAAAATGTTAGAGCTTGTGCATACAAATGTATGGGGACCAACTCAGGTATCATCTCTTGGTGTCTCTAATTATTATGTTACTTTTATTGATGATGTAACTAGAAAAACTTGGGTTTATTGCATTCGACAAAAAATTGATGTTTTTTATACTTTTAAGAAATGGAAAGCTTTGGTTGAGAATGAGACAGGAAAAAAGTTGAAGTGTCTCAGA
>JZKD02S1593685.1:1430416-1450420 GCA_000966675.3 Picea glauca
ACGCATATTGGACCATAGAGTCTGACAGCTCAGGAACCGTCTGGTAGACCAAGTTAAGGTCCAGTGGGACAAGTATAGTCTAGGATCTGCTACTTGGGAAGACGCCGAGACACTATGATGAGACTATCCCTCAATTTTTTGACCACCTCGACAATATGTTTCTCGAAGGTTGGATGTATGCAACACCACCTTTGGACTTAGACAACTAGGATTACCTAAGGCCTATATACTTTATTTTCTAGTCACAATAAAACTATTAAGTGATACACTTAAACTTTAAAAGTATGAACTTTTATGAATGATTAAACATTATTGATGATGATGTATGTAATGCGATCTATTATGTGAATGTAAATTTTACGAATGTTTAAATGTTATTGATGATGATGTATATGATGCGACATATTGTGAGAATGTGAATTTAATGAATGTTTAAATTCTATTAGGATGATGTTGGATATGATGCAATCTATTTTGGGTAAAAGATAATCTTATGAATGGGTGTCAAAATTGAATTATGGGATATTATGAGATCTATTTCTAATTGGAAAACTTTGATGTTAATTGATCGGTACAGGGATACCAAATTGAAATTATGATAGTATGCAATTACATGATGATAATGCATAGAAATGTATGAGTTTGTGTTACAGACTAATCTACAGGTTATGGGATATGAATAGCCAAGGGATAAAGATGATGAAGTTGGATATCATGACCAGTAGCCAAGAAACATTATGGTATGAATATTGTATGTGAAATTATATTGGTTTGGATGCATTGCTATGATATGTGGACCAGTTCATGATTTTAGGTGATGACACTCCCCAAAACCAAATAAACGATGACAAAACCCCCAAAAACATGGTGCCACTGTATATTCCATTGTAGGGTGTGGACCCTAGTTATAATTAGGAGGGGTGGAGGCATTTCCCACCGTGTATCCTCCGAAACCTGAAGTCATGGGAGGACAATGTTAGTTCATGCTCCCCAAGATGTGTGATGATGACTATCAGATGCCTGCTAGGGAAGCTTGGTCAAGAGAGCGACACTTCCTCTTACGGGTTCTATTTGGAGTTAGGTCAATATAGTTTACGCTCCAAGATAGTCTAGCAGAGGAAGGATAGGAATGGAGATGGAAGTAGGTTAGGGAGGAAGGATGAGTAGTAATAGTTGAGAAGGTATGGAGATTTGTCTTGTGGTGGAATTTAATGTTTTCCCTTCAAAAAAAATAAAAGTAAATGTGTATGTAGGAATATTCATAATTACGTAACTAAGCCACAGTTGTCTAAATAAAAATTTTGAACTGGATAATAGTAATTAAAGAATTTCTCAAACAATTGATTGGTTTGTTGTCTTTTATAAAAGACTAATCTTGCTGACTAGATTGGATGCATACATAAATTACTAAAGGATGGTAGTTTTGATTATTAGTACATGCATGAGACTTGTATGTACTAGCTACACATGCATTTCTTGTAGATATACACTAGTATGTATGAGTTTTCTTGACATACTTATTGATAATGTCAGTTAATTGTTATGAATGTGTGAATCATGTTTCTTTTCCTTTGTACCATAAGATACCTTAACTTCGGGACGAAGTTTCCTGAAGGGTGTGGGTATGTAACAACCCTAGTCGAATATATGCTTAGGGATTATTAAGTAGAAATTTATTAGGTAATTAATTTTTCTATCATGTTATTAACTAAATAAATATTGGCATAATGATATTATTTAAATATTTATTAATTAATTAATTGTTATAATTTTGATTAATTAATTAATTAATTAATTACCTATTACATTCAATGACATGGTTATTAAATTTAAGAGGGTTAATAAATTTAATTGTTTAGTTAAAGTATTATGTATGTGGAGGGGATACGAAGCATTAAATGTAAGGATAAGAATCATTAATAATCGGATAAGACATTAACTAAGAGGACAAGACAATGAATGTATAGATAAGGAAATAAATGAGGAGGAAAGGGTCGGTGAAGGAGGGATATGAGGGGAGGAGGCTTACGGAAGGAGGGGGAATTTTTGGAGGCTTTTCTTGGATTTGCTGGTTGAGAGTTTGAGTTTTGTAGTCGGGGAAGGATCATTACGGGGGGCACCGATTTGCTGGGAGTTTTGGGCATGGGGGCTAGGATATCCATATGGTATCGTAGAGCTAGGAAGCTAGACAGGCTGCTCCTAGCTAGCAGGGAGGAAACACAGTTTGGGTAGATTTGATCAGTGCATCAAGCAACAACAAGGAAACAACAAGGCAAAAGGGGGAAGGGACAATCATATCGACAAAAATTAGCATCAAAAGCAGGTAATTTGTTATGAAAGTGCTAAGTTTTTTTTTTGTTGTTGTTGTAGTTAAATATTAATCTCTGCTGAATATTGCGTATATGTTGGTGATTAATTTATTTGTGTGATAAAAATGATTTATATCAAAACTAGTATTTATAGGAACTACAACAAGGTATCTTTTTACTATAGGTGGAATAACAGTGAGTTGGATTTCAAAACTGCAAAAGGTTGTTGCACTTTCAACGACAGAGACAAAGTATGTTGTTGCTACAAAGGCTAGTAAAGAGATGATTTGGTTACAGAGTTTTATGGAGGAATTGGGAAAGAAGCAGGAGAACAACAGGTTGTAATGTGACAATCAGAGTGCCATTCACCTTGCAAAGAACTCATCCTTCCATTCAAAAACTAAGAATATACAGTTGAGGTACCACTTCATACGATCCTCCTTGGAAGATGGACATTTGAAGTTGGAAAAGATACACACTAGCCAGAATCCTGCAGACATGTTAACAAAGGGAGTAACCAGGGAGAAATTGAGTTCCTGCTCAGTTTCAGTTGGTCTTCAAGAATGAAGATGAAGATGATAAATTTTCCAGGTCCAAGAAGGTTCAAATTTCAACATATACAGTAGTGGTGGAGTTGTTGACATCAATTTACAAGTGGGAGATTGTTGGTTCTGGAGCTTGATTATCTTCCTGATTTAGAGGTCCTTTAATTTCAACCATGTTTATACCCCATGAAGTATTTACAACCCAGAAGTATGTACACTCTTCCACGCAGGGGAGTGCAGAGGGGGGGTGCCCCCTCTACGGGATCCGAGGGGGATATCCCCCCGATTGGGGGGTTTAGGGGCAAGCGGGCCCCCAACGGGGGTTCGGGGGCCAAGCCCCTGAAGGAAAAAATGCCTTGTAAATGTATATTGTAATTTCATTGTAAATTTGGACCGTTCATTATAAGTGTTACAGATCAACATTACTCTCCTTGATAAGTTTTGCAAGTGTCACATGTTCCTCACAATTGTCGCAATTGTCGCATGTTGTTCACAAGTGTCGCAAATGTCAAACAAAGATTACTGCCATAATGACGACACCAAGGAGACACTTAGAATACCTCAAACACCTGATTTGGATGAAGAGGGATGGTTAAATGAAGTCAAGTATCTCTTCCCACCTGAAGGAAGCTTTGAAATTAATGTTTTAGAAGGGAGTGCTCCCCTACATCACCCTTGGGAGCATTGGCACTCCCCTATAAGGTGCTAGGGAGCATTATAGCACCAAACTGCCCCTCTGCAGGAGAACTATAGAATTTTAGAGCGTTGATGCTCCCCTTGAGCCTACTAGGGAGCGCTATAGCACCTTGATGCCCCTTTTGAGGGAGCGTTGTCTAATCTGGGCAGCAATTGATCTGTTGAGGAGAATAAGGGGAGGATCTTTCAAGTTTGGAGGGTAGTTGCATTCGAATTCTTGGTTCAATCATGATCTTAAGAGAATGTCCTTGATCCGAGGAGGGAATTCCTCAAATTAACCTAAAGATACCTCAAGAGGTTAAGTCTCTCTGAACCTATATAAGCAGTCTGTATGATGGTGGAAAAGGGGAAGAATTGGAAGCATGAAACCTATGATCTTGTAGGAAACATACAGTGAACTGGAGGAAAGTAATCAGTAAAATTGTTGTTGTCTGGATCGTGGATATTTTGAGAAAGGGTTAGACAAAGGGGACTTAATGAAGCTGTCGCATTCACATCTATGATTGTAAGTTACTTCCATCATTGTTCTCATCAATATGACACGCTTGGCCTATTTCTTTCTAGTTTGTGTTTGATCTTACATGAACTTGTCGCTAATAGATAGATCTATTTTCAAGATAATATCAATAGAGTAGGAAGTGGTCGTACTATTGTTTATCTACAGGGCTCATCAAGGAGAGAAAGATTGGAGCTCAAATCGGAGCGTGTAGGGACAAATGTCGGTAAAAGGTACTTTTTTCCTCCTTCCTCCTCATGCATTAGTTTGTATATATCTGAAAGGAAGTCAGTGTCCATGTTAAGCATATTCTATCTTAAGAGTTAAGAGTCTATCTCTCAAGAGGAGATCTACCTATCTGCAAGGGGATTTTCCTTCAACAGAAACTGGCAACTCCGCTGGGGAGCCTCGAATTAAAACCTTTTTTTTTTAATTTCTCCTCATAGACCTTATCTTACCCCTTGATTGTTTTCATACCTGGTTCACCCCTTTTTGATTGATTTCATGAGCTGATTAACTCCCTACCCCATCACACTCAGCTTGATTTCCAGACTAGACTGCAATTTTTGGAATTTTTGACATTTTTAGGAGCTTTTCAAGCCTGGCGCCCTTATGGCTGTGTTAACAGAGCGCCAACACTCCTTGACTATCTTACACAGAGCGCTATAATTCTTGGTTCCTTTTACACCAGAGAGCCAACCCTCTTTTGGCCAAAAACCTTTCCAAAATTTCTCTTTTAGGGTCTAGCCTCTGTATTTCACTTGCTGAGCCTCCCTGTGAGTCAATGCTTCTTCCCATTCAACTTTGACATTCTTCCTTCCGAGGAAAAAATACCTTGCTATTTAAATTTCATAGACTTCTTCATTATTTTTGAGTTTTTTCTTCTTTTGGGAATTTGAAACCAATGCACTATTTTTCTCTCCTTTTTGACTGAGCGAGAAACTCTAGTGAAGGACATTAGAAGCCTACAAATCTCTCCATTTGGTTTTAGTTAAGGTCATTGTTATTCGACATTTATTTTGGTGTGAAGTTCTTGATTTTCTTTGTTTTTCTTTTCTTTTGCTTCGTGTTTTTTATCACAACGATAATGTGTATTTTTTGTATGAAACCTGCTTATGTTTGTCTGAGTTTCCTTGATCCAAAAGGATAGTCAGCAGGAAAAGTGTTGTTTTGAATTAATCATTATTCACATACAAAAAATAAAGAGACATATTCATGAATGATTTTGCATATTATAAGGTATTTCCAAAAGTTTTAGAACCACATCGGATTTGATTGAAGAAAATTTGTTTGAGGTCATTCCTTATTAGTGCTTGTTAGTGAAAAGAACTCTCTCTCCCTCCCTTAAATAGATATTCATCGAACATAAGTGACTACTTATCCTCTTTGATGTATTTTTGGGGATTGAGTCATCATTCCATCCGTTTCACTTCCATTCACCCCTCTTGAGTAAAGAACAACTATAAAATGAATGCTAATTAAAAACTATCTAGAACATTTTCTTTTCTAGGATCCTCCACCAACAGTAGACCAGGACTAGTACTTTGGATTAGGCTGTGAGAATAACTCTCCAAAGTTTCCAAAACAAACATTAGCATCCTGATCTAGGGAGAGTCAAATCCAATTGTCATATAAGTCTGCCTTGGATCCCCCTCTCACATAGGGGTTACGCACGAGGTCACATTAGGGAAATCTACGAAGATTATCCCTCCGTGGTTTGACTAATTGTAGTGGTCAGATTGTATTATGGGGATTGCTTAAAGGTATAACCACAATGTTGAGTGGAATCCTTTCAAGTTGATTTCGGGCTAGATACCTTGCCCATATGTTCGGACTAGACTGTCGACTGTACTCGCCCAGGGGCTGACTGCGAGTTGGTAACCTTAGTGGCCATAATCTTTAGGGTCTTACACAAGGTGACAGTGAAGGGAAATCTCACTGTACCTGGAGCAGACATTGGTCAAACTCACTTAGGCTCCTTGGAGGGTAAATCCACAATTATTGTGTGGAATCTTGCACCAAGGTGAAATTCTGTTAACCAGGTCACCATTGTAACTGTTCCACCATATCCCTGCCCCTTCTTGACTTGATCACGCGACGTTGGATTTTATCACCAACTAGTACGGTCATCGAGAGAAGGTCCTGTTTGCTTGGTTGTGATTCCTAGATTCTATTAGCGTATGTTGTTTCTTTTTGGTAATTGGCCATAGATCTTTTCCATCGACTCTTTTTCACCAACATCGACCCTCCACGCCATTTGCGGAGGCTACAGGGACTTCCTCCATAAAATATGGAAGGGAGCACCCCTTTAACCCCTCATTCTATGCAGGAATCTCCTCAACAGAGTGAGGTTCAAGACACTACAACCTCCCAAGAAGAAGTTTCCACTCCTTTAGAAAATTTTGAAATTGTTTTAGAGTCTCCGGAAGCTTTCCACATTCCAGAGGGATATGAGCGACGTGTTCTCCAACTGAATTTAGTCGGTGAATTTGTCGTCGTCAATCCTTCTGACATTTCAATTGGGTCTCATTCAAAACCCTTAGTCGATGACCCCTTTTGGACCACAGACATTGTTTGAAGTCCACCGTGCATGGTGCGGGATCTTTACGAAATAGGAATAGGTGTCGACGCACCTATCACCTACACCATACCTCTAAACCATTTTACCGATACTACTGTTTTTTCAGCCACACCATTCGTCAGTCCAAACACATCGTCCGCTGGCCCAAGGTCCACTCTTTATCTCCAGACAGCCCATTCTACAATGGTCCCTCATGTTTCAACTATCCCCACCGGTAATGCGGTGGTTAGCCAAGCTGCAATTGGCACACCCATAACACCTAGACCTTCATCATCACTACCTTTTGGGTACAGAGCACTGAATTCTTCCGCTACCACTACTACCCAAGTTATGCTGGGAAGTTCCATACCTATACAACAACCCGGAGGGATCGGTCTTGGTGGTCTTAATCCGTTCAGCGATACCGGTCAGTCATTTACATCTGGTTCTCAAATTTTGAGAACTCTACCTCAAGATGGAGAGCATCCTCCCACCAGAGGACAATTTCGATTTGGAGGACACCCTCATGCTGGGGAGTAGCCTCAATCCAGAGCCTACCATCAATTGTATGGAAAAAATGTGTCTACCACACCTAATCCGTGGAATATCCCTTTTCCAGAAAACCCACAGTTCTCGAGGGGACACAATTCTCAAGACTGACAACAACCTCCTTATGGAAAAATGCCAAATCTAGCTCATAATCCTCAAAACCCATCCAGTTATCCTTCGCTTGCACATGTTTCTAAAAACACCTCAAATCCTATTTACCCTAGTCAACACCAAACTTATAGAAGAGGACCCACTGGTTATAATTATCCATCTAACCCAGTGTATGCTCCTACTGGTGTCCCGATGCCACACTAGTATTCCCCACAGGTTAACTGACAACTACATTTCCTAGAAACTCTGGACCTTCCAGACTTGTCTCGGTTAATGGATGATCCTGTTTTTCATTCTCTGGTTTGGCTAGCTATTCCAACTAAACTTCCTTCTAATATTCCAAAATTTGATGGAAATTCCGAAGAAAACCCAAACAACCATGTGATGACTTTCCATTTGTGGTGTTCATCCAACTCCCTCATGGACGATTCTATATGTTTGTGTCTTTTCCAACGAATGCTTACGGGCCCTGCAAAAAAGTGGTATATTCAACTACCACGCGCTTCTTTTCACGATTTCAACTCCCTTGCCATGTCCTTCCTCACACACTTCCAACTACCCATTCGATATGAGATGAGTACTGAACTATTGACCTCCCTTCGTCAGACAACCTCCGTACATATCTTTGATCATATTCATGAATGGAGATGACGACGAAGTCTAATCAAAGTGGTCATTCCTGACCAATTATTATCATAATGGTTCACCAAATCACTGTTACCCCAGATCACTCGCGATGTTTCCATGGGTGGTGTAGTCAAAAAGGAAGAAGCTATTGCTCGGGCTGAGTACTTAGATTTGGTTTATTCACAATCTAGTACTCTCTACGAGTTGATACCGAATGCTACCTGTGCCAATAATTATCCATCCAAACCATCATCTTCCTCACACGTGAATGGAGTCATTGGCTCCGTCAAAACCCAATCTACTTCCCAGTAGACCGGAACAACCCAGCGGTCCGCTTCGACGCCTAATCCTAGTTTGACTGCACCCTCTTCTACCTCCCCTCAAACTCAGGTCTCTGAGGTGAATATGGTCCAATCAACCCCTTCACAACAGTCTGGGGGCAAGAAGAAAGAAACAAATAAACCAAAGAGAAACAACAACAATGAACAACCAAAAAATCAACCTCAAACCCCTGCTACTAGAAAACAACCACAATGGAAACCAAAATTCTTATGTCTCATTTGTGGTGATGATCACTACACCTGAGACTATCCACATTGCGATGAAGCGACCAAGATTTTTAAGGGAAATTCCCAACCCCCTGTGCTTACCCATCCTTTTCTGCAGCAACAATCTTTGGTTGCTCAAACACCCACTGCAGGGGGCAGTTCCAACCAATCCCATGATGAGGCCTCGATAGGTGCCCACATTTACATGTTTAATGGGATTAATCTGACCACTCTCACTACAACATATGACACACCAATTAAACCTGATAATCCGAATCCCACTAACGGTTCCTTATCGGACCCATTACCATCTTTCGTTAATCTTTTGTCTGCTATCCCTCTGTCCGGGCCACTTCAGATTGAGAAACCTTCATTTGACTCCATTCTACACCCTCCTAGGAGCACTATCTGGAAATCTACCTTTAATCCTAGTTCACGGGCTACCCAAAACTACAACATTGTTGAATATTTGGCTCAAGCACCGTGTGCTATGTCTGCTTTGGAAGTTCTACAACATTGTCTCAGCCAACATAGAAAACTCTTAGCTGCCATCGGTGCTTTCGATCCTAACTCATCAAATAACCTCACGTTTAATCTGGATGATCATCAACCTCGACTCTCCCACCAACTATCTTTCCAAATCGACGTTGTTGTTCACAATCAACAAATCCACCAAACTATCTTAGATGAGGGAGCCTCTACTTGTGTCATGTCTTTAGCTTTTAGGAAAGGCTTAAAATCACCTGCCCTTAAAAAATCCACTACGATGTTACGCGCTTTCGATGGACGAAGTTTTCATCCTCACGGACTATTACAGTCCTTAGCCATTTAGTTGGGCAGAAATATTATTACCGTTGATGTTGAGGTGGTCGACACCCCCCTTGATTACAACCTACTACTTGGAATAAGTTGGTTCTATGCTATGACTATCGTCGCTTCATCAGTGTTTCAATGTGTACAATTCCCCCATCAAGGAAAAATTGTCACTATCGATCAACTAGATTTATGTACACCTGACGCTCGTGCCCCTATCACCAACAACATTCCTTTTTTGGGAGACCACCTAGTTACGTATGAAAGCGTTGGTGTTGGCTTGTTGAAAGATTCTATCCTTATGGGTACCTTCCCTACACCACATCCACCCACCACGCATCATATTGCCACCATCAATATGATTTTGACTATGCCTTATCAATCCTTCGAATCATCTGATCCTTGGATTGTACCTAGTCCTATGGAATTCGACGTGCTCAGTGACACCATGCCACTTATCCTAGCTAAGGCCGATACATAGATATTCAATTTGTCTCTCCCTCTCTAGACATCCCACATTTATTGGCACCTAATGCCTACTAGATGCCTTCCTGGTTGGATTCCCTATCATCTGCAATTGATTACATTTCCCAAATTTTCCCTTCAGACGAATCTATAATGGAAATGCTTAGTATTGACGATGTTCCTTGGGATGATAACCATCATTGATCCTCTTTTCTTCCTCCTTTGGAATTAATTGACAAAGACATATGCTCTATCTTCCCTCTTGATGTTAGCAATGCTCCACAATATCCCATCCTCATATAAGATACTCTTTCTAATGGGAATATGGGTAATATCTCTACTACGATTGTTATCGATATTTCGATCAAGGAAGGCGTTGTGGAAAACATTAACCTTGGTGCTAATTGCACACCTGAAGAAGTGGTCTCTTACACCACTCTGTTTAAATATTTCCGTGATGTCTTTTCTTGGAGCTATGAGGAAATGACAGGGATCGACCCTTTGATCGTCGTGCATGAAATCAAGACTTACCCTGGTGCGAAACTTGTTTGACAGAAACTCTATCCGGTTCATCCCAAGAAAATCGCGGCTATAAAGACAGAAGTTGAGAAGCTTTTAAAAACTAGCTTTATCTATCCTGTCCCTTTGACGGAATGGGTCTCCAACCTTGTTTCGGTTTCCAAAAAACAAGGGACCATCTATGTCTGTGTTGACTATCGGGATCTCAATAAGACTTGTCCAAAGGACAACTACCCTATTCCCTTCATCGACCAAATCATTGATAATTTCGCTGGGAGTGTAATCTTCTCTTTCACGGATGGCTTCTCCGGGTATAACTAGATTGAAATTTTACTTACTAATCAACATAAGACAACCTTTATCTGCCCATGGGGAACTTTCGCCTATCAAAAGATACCTTTTGATCTTAAAAATTCTGGTGCTACTTTCCAGGGGGTTGTGTTGTACGCTTTCCATGATATCAAGCATATCGCAAAACCTTACCTCGACGACTTACCTACCCACTCATCCAATCGATCTGATTAGGTTGATCATTTACGGGCTATTTTTCTTCAATGTCGGTTTTACCGTATTCACTTGAACCCACATAAGTTTATTTTTGTTGTTGAATCCGGTTGAATCCTCGGTTTTATTGTCTCTAAAGACGGGATTAGGGTGGATCCCTTAAAGATTAAGGCTATTCTAGCCTTACCTCCACCTACTAATTTGACCCAACTCCAAAGTTTGCAAGGAAAAGAAAACTTCCTTCACCATTTCATTTGTAACTATGATGACATAACTAAAGGATTCATGTGGTTACTGCAGAAAAAAACCCCTTTCATCTGGGATGATATCGCTCAACAGTCATTTGATTCTCTCAAGCATGCTTTGACCCACGCACCTTTGTTACATCCTCCGGAGTATACAAAGGACTACATCCTTTACTTAGCTACCTCCACTTCCACTATTGTAATGGTGTTAGTTCAAGAGGACCCCAACAGTGAGGAACATGTGATCTATTACCTGAGCAAGAGTTTATCTGGACCTGAACTCCGATATTCACATGTAGAGAAACTAGCTCTAGCAGCCGTCATCATTGTCCAGAAATTTCACCATTACATATTACTATGCACCAACACAGTGATTGCAGACTCAAAACCCATGTACCACGTCTTGACACGTCAAGTTCCATGGAGAAAATACTCTAAATGGATCATCATCCTTCAGGAATTCGATCTTGAATTTATGAAGTCCAAAGCCAAAAAGTCCCTAGTGTTTGCGCAACTTATCTGCGATCTCCCCCATGCTAATGAAGACATTGAACCTAGAGATTCTCTCCCTGAAGAAAATCTTTTCTTCATCAACACCTCTGATCCTTGGTATGGAGACATCCTAATTTATCTCCAAACCCAACATTTTCAGCCTAACACTTCCCGTGAAGAGCGTCAATGTATTCGCCACCATTCTTGTCATTATCTCATTGTCGGCGACACCTTGTATCACTGTGGTATTGATATCATCCATCGATGATGTTTGATTCATGTGGAAGATGAACGCATTCTGACCGAATCTCACCTTGGAGCCTGTGGCGGTCACCTTTCGGGGATGGCCACAACCCAAAAAATTCTAAGTGCCAGCTATTTTTGGCCCTCGATTTTCAAAGATTGTATTGAGGCAGTCAAAAAATGCCCACCCTGCCAAGTTTTTAACAACAAGGCACATACCCACCCTACTACGCTGCACCCCATTATCGCCATCGGCCCCTTCGCCAAGTGGGGTATCGATTTCATGCAATGTAAGCCTACCTCAGTCGGGGGGCATGGTTATATAATCATCACCATCGACTACTTTACCAAATGGGCTAAGGCTATGCCTACCTTTATGAATGATGGTTGTACCACAACTCTGTTTCTTTTTAACCACATCATAACTTGTTTTGGTGTACCATGCGCCATCGTCACCAATCACGGTGCACACTTTAAGAACCAGATGATGAGTGAATTACATGCCAAGTTGGGTTTTCGCCATGAAAACTCATCCCCATACTATCCTCAGACCAACGGACAAGTTGAGACCATCAACAAGGTCCTCAAAACGATGATTCAATGCATGGTAGGGGTAAACAAGACATCCTAGCATCTACAACTTTTCTCCGCTCTCTGGGCTTACCGTACTTCCGTGAAAACCATAACTAGATTTACTCCTTTCCAGTTGGTGTATGGCATCAAAGTCATTTTACCAATCGAGTGTGAGATTCCAACTATAAAACTTAAAGTAGAACTCCTACCCCATACTTCCACCGAAGAAGAACGTTTCTTATATCTATCCAAATTAGACAAAACACATTCTGATGCCTCTCTCGTTAATGAGGCACATCAGAAACGGATTAAAAATCAATACAGAAAATCCGTCCATCCTCGGACTTTTGCAGAAGCAGACTTAGTCCTCGTCTATGAACAGGCTCATGATAAATTAGGGACAGGTAAGTTAGAACCTCTATGGCATGGCCCTTACATCGTAAAATGTGTTCTACATAAAGGTTCCTACGAGTTAGTTTATTATGATGGAATTTCCCTAGGAGAGCCCCGAAACGGGCTTTACCTTAAAAAATACAATGCCTAGATCACCTAGCATGTGTACATTGTACATTATTGTATTTTAGTGTGGTGTGTTTGTTTCTTTCGCGTGCTCGAGTCTTTACCTTGGCCACTCACAACTATGCCTTATGTTTTCATGTGCAGATGATGTCTTCCTTTCCTATCTTTGTCGGGTTTGTGGATGGTGCTAGTCGACACACCTGGAACATTGCTTCAATAGCATGGGTCATTTACCAATTTGACAAGGTGGTGAGTTCAAGAGGTATTTGCTTAGGACCAGTGACTAATAACATGGCAGAATATCATGCTGTCATCGGACTCTTGACCCAAGCCTCCTTCCTAGGTATCTCTTGTATCATCATTAACCTAGCCTCCCAACGTGTGGTCTATCAACTCAATCGTATCTATGTTATTCGTAATCCTATCCTGCTACGTATTCACCTACAAGTTCGTCATATTGAACTAATGTTTGATTATATCGAATACAGACATATTCCACAAGAACTCAACAATGTTTCAGATTCGTTATTTAATTACATCATTGATCGGTATCTCACCCATAGATAATATTTCATAAAGGAAAGCAAATTGTACATCACATTAAAGGCATCATCATGTACAAAGGTTTTGGCACTGTAAAAACTAGGAACTGTATATATATACAGAGTGTGACTGAAATGTTTTGATTACATCAAAAAAGTATTTAGAAGAGAAAAATGTTGGGTCTTTACACCCGCACAACATCGCCTAACAAGTCATACAAAATACGATCACCAGAGAGACTCTAATCTCCCTGCGTTGCATTGTGCTGAGAGTAACATATCACTGCATGCACTACATGTCTCAGTAGAGAACTTACATTCTTTGGCACTCCCACAGTGTGCCTCTGCAGATGTAAAGGCACTTCTCCCCTCCGTAAAGGAGGAATGCCCATCATGAGGCCTTGAAGGTTTCTTTCAACCTCCTGGAGACCTATCACTGGTGCCCACGGATATGCTGCAACCAGGGCACCCCCACGATGTCCTGGTATCGGTATCTCAGTTGGGCGCACTGCTCCCTTGTCTGCATGTTCAAAACAATACATCTTTTAAAAACTCTTCTACATACCCAAAAAAATATATACATTAAAAACTTAAAAAACAAAAACTAGACAAGGTGTTACTCAGTCTCTTACCTGATGCATCCCAATCTTCCCCTGTAGGTGGAATCAAATCCATGCTCTCGTGAAAATACACCTCATCATACGTGAAGTCTTCTATCCAGAGATACTGTTGTCTCAGCCAAGCGAAGAAGTCACCAATGAAACGAAACTCTGACACTGCCAATAGTCTCGGAGATAGACTAGTCCATCGTACCATCCCTAGTTCTTCCGTTGGTCGTACTACCAATGCTATTTGAGGCTACATCTGGGGGATGCACTCTAAGAAAAATCAGACCAGAAAAAATCCGTATCTTAATTGTCTCTTCCCCATCCTACATCGTGAAACTTGTTCCTTCACATTCCGAAGAAACCCTGCACTCCAGTTAAACAGTGTTGTCTCCAAACACTGAACACCATACGCTACTGGTGATCTCGACACCAGATGTGCGCTAGTGCTTCCCGTCATGCTCATGATGGAAAACAAAATGGACCAAAGGGGTAACTCTCTGATATCCTTGATACGGATTCTACCCCCCACCAGTCTTGCTCCTGGGACACAATGATGTGCCAGATACACACCCACTTTCTCAGGAAGCACCATCTGTCCGAAAAAATATATAGGAACCCCTCTTTTTGAGATGCCAATTAAAAAATATACGTCTTCCAACTCGATGGTTAGAATATGTGTTCCGATTTGGAACCCTTGCTCCGCAACATCCCATAGACTGATTATGTTCTCAAGCAGTAGAATCTCCTTCTTCATCTTTTACAATTTGAAGAATTTCAGTAGGCCACAAGCTCTTAATGCGGCCCGCGTGCGAGGACTCCACAAAGCAGCCAAATCATCAATCTTGTGCTCTCGTTCATTCCACTCAATCATGGTTTCCAAAATCACCTACAAACAAAAAAAAACAAAGAATTTCATTATTCATTTTTTTTGGCAATTCCGACAATTTCTTAAACAATTTAAAAACTTCAAATCTAATGCCCACATTGTTCAAAAAGGACCACGCCCTCTTTTTATCACTCAACAATCATCACGCAGCAAAAAAACATTTTAAAATGAATATAATTTTCATAATGGCTGCGTGGGCATGTTTTTGAGTTTTTTATGGGTTCTTTGACAAAAATGACCCATCCACCCAAGTGTCAAGGTGTTGGCATCTTTGCTATCACCTTCTAAAAACGTTTTTGCAAAAGAATGCCTTTTTTCCATCGTTTTCCATAGAGGCCAATTTGATTTTTTTTGGAGCGACTTAGGGCTTCATTTTTTAATTTAAATATTGCTATGAAAATGAATATTGAACCATGCGACTAAAAGAAGGAGAGATGAATATCTACCTGGTCTAAACGGCAAGAGAAACGATCAATCGTAGCTCCAGTATCAAGCAAAACAAGATCCACCTCCAAAGTGAGAATCTCCACTGCTACAAATCCTTATGCAAAATGAAATGGTAAATGAAGACTTTTCTTGTATTACTATTTATAAATTTCCATTTTTTATAAGGTATAGTTATTTATGGGTTTCTCTAACAATATAATGGCTTCACTAAACCACTGGATTGCAGTTTTGACACTACAGGTTTCCAAGCAGTTCTGATCGTTTGTTTACCTTGTCACATCCATGAGCATAGTCTTAGTTCATTTTCAAGCTTGAAAATATGAGAACGCACTAGGTAGACTTTTATCTCTTTTTCGGACCCGCATGGACACACGAAAAAGGAACCCCCTAGAGTCATCTTTAAACTCTTTTTAGACTCTCTAAACATGAAAAGATTGTCGAGTGATTTTGCTTCCTTTCACGCTCGTTAAAAGGTTTGAAAGGGTGTCTTTCAAGTGGTAGTTTATCTCTTTTTTGGCCTCGTGAGACTAACTGTATGAAAAATGAACTGAGAGATTTCTGTTTTAAGTGTTTTTTCAGACTCTATAATCATGAAAAACCTTCGATTTTTCTGTCTTTAGACTCGCTAAAACACACATTGACAGGCTCATACGGGACTGAACCCTTACTTCTTCCAGTTCGTTAAACAAAGGAAGGGGAACTTACCAAAGGTGAGTTATATTGAGTATATGTTATCCTCCTCGAGCTCATTAAATCAAAAAGAGGTACTCGTCTATCTATATGGGGGAAAATTTGAAAGAAGCAAGCCAAGTAGTCTCTTGAGAACATTACCAAGTAATTCTTAGAGTCACCCTTGAAAACGACACTTTGTCCTTTGCATGCATTATAATCTGCTAAACCTCTGCACTAAGCCAATCCTTTGAGCTTCTTTCACTCCTTTGAGTCACCTGACATAAGTCACAACATCCACTGCATCATCAAGTTTTGGTCCATGTCATGTTTCTGCTCTCGTGCCTTAGTGTTCAAGGGAAGTATCTTCCTCTAGAGTCAGCCATCACAAATATCTTGTCTTAAAACCCATGTCAGTCCATGTTCATTTGATCTACCAATTAAATCTCTATGTCCCTTTCGTGTCATTGATGAGGGATACATCAAGGCCCTCCTTCGACGATCCTATTTCTGTCGACTTCAACACATTATCCAGGAACTAGACTTAGAAACTAGTTAGTACGTTGGGACCTGCATACCTTAATGGCAGGCCTCCTCACATTCAACAATGGGTTTACATTATTAACCTCTGATCGAATGATTCCACAGATGTTCTAATTCATCCCATCCATTCACATTCTTTGGAATGTACACGGGTACCTTGGGAATCATTGACATTAATGGTGATCTCTCTCGCGCTTGTTAACGGTTTACACCATTGACCGGTAATCAAGTGGTTTCTTCCATGTTTGACATCAAGACATCTATTCACATGGCTTTATTCATACCACATTGGGATCAGTAAGAAGACCCTGGGTTGAGTGATCACTTTGATATATGCTTTGCTCAAATTGCGAAGGAATTTCTCTTGGACAAATGATACATACACTGTTACATAGATCCACCTTGTATTAGTCGTGGCTATGTCTTGTCATCTCGTAGATCCACTATGTATTCTTTGTGGCTACGATCAGTTCAGGTCATCAGAGTATAGATCCACATTGTATCCTCGGTGTCTATACCTTTTTATCAATACACTTATGGATCCGCAGTGTATTTTATGGTGGCCATATCTTGCAAGTCTTGATCACCCAAGCATAGGTATGTCGTCCTTGGGTTTTGAAACATGTCATGATATTTTTTGGATGTTTGTGTGCAACTTCTGTCAGGTTCTCTACATATATACCCTTGCTTGAAAGTCTACAAATCATTTCAGTTATTAGTTCTCATCTTCTTACTTCATACTTTGGGGGGCAATCTGTTACACATCAACATTACTCGCTTTGATAAGTGTTACAAGTGTCGCATGTTGTTCACAACTGTCGCAAATGTCAAACAAAGCTTACTGCCATAATGACGACACCAAGGAGACACTTAGAATACCTCAAACACCTGATTTGGAGGAAGAGGGATGGTTAACTGAAGTCAGGTATCTCTTCCCACCTGAAGGAAGATTTCAAATTAAAGTTTTAGAAGGGAGCGCTCCCCTACATCACCCTTAGGAGCACTGATGCTCCTCTATAAGGTGGTAGGGAGAGTTATAGCACCAAATTGTCCCTGTGCAGAAGTGATATAGCATTTTAGAGCACTGGCACTCCTCTTGATCCTACTAGGGAGCGCTATAGCCTCCTTGATGCCTCTTTTGAGGGAACACTATCTAATCTGGGCAACAATTGATCTGTTGAGGAGAATAAGGGGAGGATCTTTCAAGTTTGGAAGGTAGTTGCATTCGAATTTCTGGTTTAACCATGATCTTAGGAGAAGGTCCTTGATCTGAGGAGGGAATTCCTCAACTTACCCTAAAGATACCTCAAGAGGTTAAGTCTCTCTAAAACTATATAAGCAGGCTCTATGATGGTGGAAAAGGGGAAGAATTGGAAGCATGAAACCTATGATCTCGTAGGAAACATACAGTGAACTGGAGGAAAGTAATCAGTAAAGTTGCTATCATCCATATCATGGATCTATTGAGCAAGGGTTAGATAAAGAGGACTTGACGAAGATGTCGCATTCGCATCTACGATTGTAAGTTACTTTCGTCATTTTTCTCATCAATATGACATGCTTGGCCTGTTTCTTTCTAGTTTGTGTTTGATCTTACATGAACTTGTCGCTAATAGATAGATCTATTTTCAAGCTAATATAAATAGAGTAGGAAGTGGTCATTCTATTGTTTGTCTACAGGGCTCATCGAGGAGAGAAATATTGGAGCTCAACTCAGAGCGTTGTTGGCAGCCAACCCATTTTTTTTGATTGCTCTCAAAAAAGATGCCTACACCCCTTGTCGTATTACGACAAATCATTGTCGCATTGTGCTTTTAGACATTCGTCTCATTTTTGCGACTGTTACAATTCAATTTCGTTTCAGTTTTCACAACTGCAAGTGTGAAAACACCTCTTTCGTTGCTTAGATTGTCATCGTTTTTGGTTGATTTGCTGAAAGATACTTGATCACTGGTTTATCGCATGACTGCTAAAGGTTTTATCAAACTTATGTTCTTGAGAATTATCTTATCTTGATTCCACATTTGGATATATTTGATTGTTAAACCTTTGGGCATAAAAGTTATTGGTCTTGTTTTGATCTTATGAAAATTGTAATGGATTTGGTCTTATTGCTTTTTTCCTTATTATGGATTCTCACTCAGTTATTATATGAAGAGCTTTGGATCATATTGTTCTCAAAAGATTGGAATGAAAACATTACCATATGCACCAAATACATGGGCAAGTTTATAAGGCATAATGACAATGGTTTGAAAGCACATTGATCAATCACTTTGAACTTTACAAATCGATGCTTAACATACTGTTTGCAAAGTTGGATTATACGTTGAATGTTTCATAAGTCCCGAGCTATGTAAACCCTGTGTTTGAGCGATTGATTGAACGATGGAATTGGCACGTTGGATCGATAGTTAATGCTGGTACTGTGCTTGTTTAAACTTAACACTTGGCACATAATTATCATATGAGGTGTTGGTTCTCACTCGGATGAATGGCACATAGAGGTGATGATCCACCTGTTGGTTGGTCGATGCATTTGTTTAAATGATTATGGTTTTAACAGCTTTGTACAGGTCATTAATGCAATGCGTGGCAATGGTAATCCCACCACCTTCGCACGCATGGAGTTGATTTCTGTCTTGTCGAGCATTCAAACTACTGAAACCCTATCCTACTCACTCTGTGCATTGTTCATTCGGTGTGAACCCTACCATGAATAGAGGTTATGGCTCCTGTTGTGAGGGCCGAACCTAATGGAAGCCAAGCACTGTTAACATTCGATGGTGCATACAACGACCTTGAAGAATTTGGGTGGATTTTGTTTTTAAGGAAGTTCGATGGTTTTAATATCTCTGTTGCTCGGAAATTCGCACTGTCATTTGATGGTTTCCGAGCCAAAGTGGGAGATGTCCAGCTTGAAATCACCGAACAATCTCTCAGCCTGGAAACTAGTCTGCCTGTCAAGGGACAAAGATGGTCCAAAAGCTACAAAGTAAATGATGTCCCGTGGAAACTGTTGTTTTGGTCTCAGACAGTGAGGTCGTGCAACAGAGGTTTACCTGCGAAGATGTTGAAACCCCGCTGGTATGATCTCTTGATGATTCTCAAGCAATTCGTTACTTGTGAAGGCAGGTATGGATTTGTTTTCCTGTTTCATCTACGTTTGTTAATGGTATTTATGGGTTTCAAGCTTAGCATGCCGCATTATCTGCACCGAAGTTTATTTAAAATGGCTAAGAAGTACAAGCGAAGTCAGGCTGATACTAGCCTCTTTCATGTTGGGCTGATCAAAATGATGGTTGTTTATGAACTGGGGTTACGTCGAGATTCCTGGCCCGATTTTCTCAACCGTAATGGTTTTTAAGAATCAAACCCTCCACAGGTCGATAAGCCTGTGGTATCCGAGAGTAAGTCTACCCCTGTTCCCTACAGTGTTTTACTACCCGAACCTAAACCCGACTCACCTGTGAATTCGCCTATGGCTGTGACTAA
>JZKD02S1593685.1:1463869-1478358 GCA_000966675.3 Picea glauca
GTTTCCCTCTTGCATGAATTCATAATCTGAAAACTGTTATGATTTCTTTTATGTCTTGTTTGTCCTGTAACCCACTTCAGGAAGCATTATAGATGATCCTTTGCGAGAAGCTTGAAGGCTAAATGGTGTGAATTTCTTCCTCCAACCAGCTTATGAAGCCATCATACACAGGGCAAACTTGGAGCGTTTCCAGGTTAATTAGTTAGATATTTATTGCTTTGATTAATTAGTAGTTTAGTTAGATTTAGATTAGATTATTTAATTTCAGTTAGCTTTCTTTCTGTTCTATAAATACAAAAAGACAAAAATAGATCCTTGGCTGTCTTAGGGCAGCGAACACATGAGTTTCGCAGGTTTTAATCAAATCTGTAATTTGTCCATATTGTATATTTGTGAATAAAGAATGATCATAGCTGATAATTAAGTAGTTGATTTGAGTTATTATAATCATAGTTAGTATCTTGTAAATATATAATAGTTAAGTAGTTTATAGTTTTATTAATATAGTTAAGATAAGTTTGTTTTTATTAGTTTCTAGTTTCCTTAGTTTAGATTATTTAGCTCAGATCACTTTCTCTTTGGTTTTCTTTCCAGACCTCAGAGCGGCCAACGGAGCCGTTAAACTCATCAGGGTGGTTCATACCAAACGGCTTGGGTTATTTAGACAACCCCGGACTGGTTCCACTCTTCTAGTTGACGGATGAGCTGTTTCGCCCGTCAACAAGCGTGCAGGGACAAACGCCGGTAAAAGGTACTTTTTTCCTCCTTCCTCCTCATGCATTAGTTTGTATAGATCTGAAAGGAAGTCAGTTTCCACGTTAAGTGTCTTTTGTCTTAAGAGTTAAGAGTCTAGCTCTCAAGAGGTGATCTACCTATCTGCAGGCAGATTTTCCTTCAACAATAAGGTCCCATATCTAACGATAGAGATTATGTTAGGGTTTTTTGACCTAGAAGGCAACCCTCTTTTATGAGGGAAATGTATTGTGGCTATGGTTGATGGTGTATATTGTATTCTAAGATAGGAGACTGTGAGAGAAAGAAGAGGAAGTTATAGCGGGTTTGTTGTAGGTTGTATCCCTTCATATGCTAGATAATAATAAAGGAAGAACTTGAAATTTCTCTAGTGGACGTAGCCCACACTAGGTGAACCACGTAAATCTATGTCTCTATTGTATTGTGTATCTTCTTTGTTTTGTTTCTACATTTGTTTTATTTTATTGCTCCACGGTCCTGTTTTTCTAACACTACAACACATCTTTATGCAAAACGACCTGAATGCACGACAACAACATTGGTCAAAATTGCTTAGTGTGACATCCCCCCAAAAATAAAATATTTTTATTTTTGTGTGCTGAAAATTTATTTCTGTTTTTGGAAAATTCGAATCTAGAATTTTTTTTTCCATTTATGGCATTTCCAAATTTTGAATTTAATAATTGTATTTAATTATTTTGACTGTTGGGCAGAGATCTATTTGGACTCAACTAACTATTTAACTATGACACTTGTATCACAACAGAATACTTAAATTAATTGCAGGAGGACAAATGGAACAACCATGACTCCATGAGTGGGGAACATGTTGGAACTTCCCCTAGGTTGATTATGAGAAGTGGAAAATCAAATATTTGGCCGTTAGCAGCCCCTGAAAATTTGGGATTAAGAGAGTTGCGAAAATCCCCAAAGGAAGGAAAAAGACCTAGGCAAAAATTGATAAATACCATATGCGAGGAGGCAGGACACTGCCAAGTATGCTGGGAAAGGATTCTTGATCTCTCTTGCTGTTATGAACACTATGGATTGAATGTGAGGCAAGAGGAGCCTGCTGAAATAGAATTGCCTTGTTGTTATGAGAACTGTTGAGTAAGTGTGAGGCAAGAGGATAACTGTGGGAATTGAAGGACATTGTTCAGGAGGAGTTTCCAAGTTCGCCCTCATGGATTCATGGTCAGGCTAAGGGGTGAATCAGGAAAGTGACTTTGGATTTTGTATTCTACGGTTGGGAGGAACGTGGTTGTTCCCTTTGTCTTCCCGTGGATTGGATTCAAATATGTGGATCTACCCCTCTCTATTTTGAATGGTTATGTTTTGATTGATGAAAGGTATCTGATGTGTGATTATATCTAATCGCATTAATGTAAACCTTTCCCTCTCTTTTCTTGGATGTTTTGTGGGTAACTGATATTATGCATCTAATGGTTTCTAAATTGGAAAAAGTTCTTTCAATGGATGACGTTTATCGTGGTATTAAATGTACAATCACAGTCTAAATTTTGGAGTGGTCCCTCCCAAAATCTAGAAGTGCTAGGCCAATTTATTTTTATAGAAGTTCAGGTTAAGAAAACCAGTCCATCTACGGGTTAGGTTTAATCTGAAGTCAAAATACTAGATGTACAAAATTCAGAAAGTTAAAGAATTTTGGGAACCTCGGAGTCCAAACTCAGATCCCTCAGATCATCATTTATAATTTCCAAACTATGATGGAATGATATTCTTATTCTTGTATTTACATAGATGCACAGATCTAGTACTATTGATGTTTAATGCATTGTTTAAAGAGGCTCTAAGTGAACATAATAGGAGTTACCTTTTACAGAACCTGTTACTCTATTGTACCCGTTTTATAAATTATATGTGTATAAAACTCAGAAGTTAGATTTTTTTTTTGGAATTATGATAAGTAAACAGATATTAAATCCTTTTACACCTACTGTTTCACAGAACAAAAGTAAGAATACGAGTACAAGGTAAAAATCTTAGAATTATGAAAAAAATGTGAATTTCGACATTTGGGACTTGTTGGTTACATTTATACGAAGTTCTCTTTCTTTTCCAAATCCCAAAACCCCGAATCTAGAAATCCTGAAGTGTTGGTCCCACACCCTTTCACCTTTCGAAATTCGAGAGTTGTTGTGTGTTGTTGTTTGGATTTTGAAACCCCAAAGCCCCGAATCTCGAAATCCTGAAATGTTAGTTCCATTCTTTTCTTCCACATTTTGGGAGTTTGGTCATGTTGACATTTGGATACCGGAACTCGCGAAGTTTCGAACCCTAAAATCCTGAAATACGGGTCTCACCTTTCCTTTTTCGCATTTTGGAAGTTTGCATATGTTGTTGTTTGGGTACATGAACTACCAAAGTCCCAAACATCAAAACCCCAAAATGCGGGTCTCACCTTTCCTTTTTTGCATTTCAAAAGTTTTCATATGTTTTTGTTTGGGTACTTGAACTCATGAAGTCTCTAACCCCGAAACCCCAAAATGTAGGCCCCACTTTTCCTTTTTGCATTTCAGAAGTTCGCATATGTTGAAGTTTGGGGCACTTGAACTCACGAAGTTCCGAACCTCGAAACCCCGAAGCACCAATCCAACCTTCCCTTTGTTTTCGCATTTCAAAGGTTTGTATCTGTTGATGTTTGGCTTATGTACTCATGAAATCCCAAACTCCAGAATCCCGAAATGCTGGTCACTTTTTGCGATTTCAGGAATTGTCGTGCATTGATGTTGGTTGTTGTACTCGCGAAATCCTGAACTCTGAAATCTCGAAATGATGGTCACTTTTCGCGATTTCGAGAATTGTTGTGTGTTGATGTTAGATATTGTATTCGCGAAATCCCGAACTCCAATATCCTAAAATTCTAGTCACTCTTCACGATTTTAGGAATTGTTGTGCGTTGATTTTGACTATTGTACTCGCAAAATCCCAAACTCTGAAATCTCGACATGCTGGTCACTTTTCATGAATTTTGGGAGTTGTTGTGTGTTGATTCGAGAGTATTCATTCCAGATAGAGGTATGGAAGTAACATACCGTATTAAAATTCGTTTGTATTGCAAACATATGGTAATATTTTTATGTAGGGAATTGGCCATAAAATCCCAAAGTTACTTGTATTGTTAATACTCTGGTAGTGTTTATAGGCACAAATAGATAGAAAAGAAATTATAAATTACGGGATCTTAGATAAACATTGAAGAGAAGAGTAAACACTTTTATATCATGTATTAGGAAACTTTAAGTTGAATGGTGAGGATAGCCGACGACAGTAAGGATTCTAACAAACTTCAGACTCAAGCCTTATAACAGAAATCTTACTTGCTTGAAATCTCATAATTTTTCATGGATAAATGTACAATTTTTTTTTTTTTTGTGACACTTTTTGAGGTACATTACATATGGTATCAGAGAAAAAGTTACAACACTAGGCCTGAACAGGGCCACCTTAATTACTTAGTATATATTTTGATTTATGAAAAAACTAATAAATCTTGTGGATTACAAACATAAAACGTTTTTGTTTTGTGTTGAATAATGGCATCTCAAAAGGGTGTAGAAATCAGGGTGGAAGAGAATCCACAACAAGGACCTATGGGAGATCCAAGACAAAACAGTGATGGAAGTTCACCCACGAAGGTGTTGGAAACAATGAGGAATCTTATTATTGAACTACAGGTTTTCAAGGCCGACAATGAAAAATTGAAGAAGCTATAGCAGGAACAAAAAGAGATAAATGAAGTCCTATTGCATAGTATAGTAACCAAGAAAAGAGAAAAATATGATAACCATAAGGAAGAGGTCAACAAAAGGGCCTCCAAGAATTCTGGTGGGAAGACAGAAAAAGGAGACAGTTCGTCTAAAGGGACACCTTCAGCTGAAGACAAAACCATACCAAACAAAAGAAGAAAACAAACGGACCACCTTGAAGGAGAATTTAAAAAGATTAAACCAACTACTTTTGATGGAGAATCTAGGAAAGGAGAAGAAGTCGATGCATGGTTGTTGGACATAAAAAAATACTTCCAAATCTACAACTATTTCAGTAACATGAAAGTCAGAATGGCCATCTACAATCTGAAGGGGAAGGCCATCATTTGGTGGCAAGACCTGAAATTGGCCAAGGGACTAAAAGAGAAATAGTTGGAATGGTCTGACTTTAAGAAGTATTTTAAGAAACAATACCTTCCTAAAAGCTATTATGAAAGGAAGACGAAATAATTTTATGAGTTACGACTCGGACAAATGACGATGGCGGACCTTATAAATGAATTTCTGGAACTACTAAGGTTCGTACCATACATCTAGGAGGATAAGGTAAAAATCCATGGATTCTTAAGTTGTTTACCACAGTCCTACAGGGACAGAATTGAGTTTGAGAGCCCCAAATCCTTGAGTGACGCATTCAGGAAGGCACAAATGTGCTATGACCAATATAAATAGCGGGTAGAGTTTCCCAAGACCTGGAAGGACAAGAAGCAAGATGGAATGCACTAGTGAAAGAAGGGATACCATCCAACTCCTTATTGGAATGCAACAAAAAGTTTCCCAAGGAAGGATTTTTACTCCAATTATCCAAACATGCAAGGTAGCGGTAAACCGGTAAACCTGGGAACGAAGAAGTTTGGGGACAAATCCCGTGAACCATTAAAGTGTTGGGAGTGTGGAGAGCCTCATATAAGGAGGAACTATCCACATTTAATTACAACAAACAAAACTACTGATCAAAATTTACAGAAAGCCTCGATAGTGGGAGACATGGGCAGAAGTTTGCATCAGATAAATGCAGCCATAGATGGTTGACAAGTTGACCACCAGTCCTCGGTGGTAAAAATCGAAGGTAAAATCCATGACACTCGAATTTCTATTTTAATTGACCCTAGAGCTACGTTAAGTTATATTACTCCCGATGTAGTAGAGTTGAATAAACTTAAGAAACAAAAGAATGAAAAATCTTGGCTTGTACAACTAGCAATAGGTACTAAAAGAAGAGTAGTTAACTTTATTTTTGATCTTGATTTCAGCTTAGATGGTCAAAATATAAGGACCAATCTGAACATCCTACCACTAGGACCTTATCATATGATTATCGGGATGGATTGGTTGGAACAACACAAAGCAGTACTAGACTATTATACAAAGATACTTAGTTACAAAGATAATTTTGGCTCTGTTAGAACAACCCAAGGCATACCAAAAATTATGTCAGTCAAACAAGTATCAACGATGCAATTCAAGAAATGTATTAGAAAGGGATTTCAAGTTTACGCCATCCATGTAACGAATATATTAGAAAAAGAAGATAAACCCAAGTTATAAGAATTTGTTGTCCTACGTGAATTCAGAGACATGTTTGTTGATGAGATACCAAAACTACCTCCTAGGAGACAAATAGATTTCTCCATAGAATTACTACCCGGATCAACACCTATCTCAAAAGCACCCTACTGAATGGGTCTACCAGAACTAACAGAATTAAAAATACAATTACAGGAATTGTTGGATAAAGAGTATATTAGACCAAGTGTCTCACCATGGGGAGCACCAATCCTCTTTGTGAAAAATAAATATAGTACTCTAAGACTATGTATTGATAATAGACAATTGAACAAAGTGACCATTAAGAACAAATACCCCTTACCCAGGATAAATGATCTATTTGATCAAGTTGGTGGGGCCAAGATCTTCTCAAAATTGGATTTACGATACAAATATCATCAAGTTAGGATAAAGGAATAGGACAGAAACAAAACAACTTTTTGAACAAGATACAAACAATACAAGTTTGTAGTCATACCTTTCAGACTCACTAATGCACCAACCATATTTATGTGCTTGATGAACAACATTTTCAGTCAGTACTTAGACAAGTTTGTAGTATTATTTATCGACGATATTATTGTATATTATAAAACGGAGGAGGAACATGATGAACACTTACGAATAGTTCTGCAAACACTAAGGAAACACAAACTATACACAAAATTCGACAAATGTGATTTTTATCAAAAATAAATACAATATTTAGGACATGTCATTTCCTCGAAAAGTATTGTCGTAGACCCAGAAAAGATAAAATCCATTATGGAATGGCCAGTACCTAAGGATGTGGCAGATATTTGATCATTCATGGGAATCACCAGATATTATCACAGATTTATAGAAGGGTTCTCTAAGATAGGCTACCCTATCACGTTTACAAAAGAAAGGGACCAAGTTTAACTGGTCGCAAAAGTTTCAAGAGAATTTTAACAAGCTAAAAGAATTGTTGACATCAACGCCTATTTTGAAGGTAGAAGACCCAGATAAAGACTTCATAGTATGCGTTGATGCAAGTAAAGAGGGACTAGGTGGTGTTATATCTCAGGAAGGGCACGCGATTTGTTGTGAGTCCCGAAAATTAAAGAAACATGAGAAAAATTATGTCACTCATGACTTAGAATTGGCAGCAGTAATGCATGCCTTAAAAATGTGGCGACACTAAATAATGGGAAGAAAATTCTTACTATTGACGGATAATAGCCGTGTGAAATATCTGTTTAGCCAACCAGACCTTAATGCGAGACAAGAAAGGTGGCTAGCATTCTTCAGTAAATTCGACTTCGAGTTCAGACATATAATGTGTAAGTAAAATAAAGTAGCAGATGCTTTAAGCCGTAGAATCCATGGGTTATTTGAGATAAATATCAACAGGGTAGAAAGTGATCTGGAACAATGAATAAAAACGACAGGTATTAACGACGAAAATTACACTAAGATGATGGAAGAATTGCAAAACAATATCACAAACTCAAATGAACTGGATATAAGTATCGACAAGGAGGGACTATTAAGATTTAAAAAAAAACTTTACATATGAGATTCAACAGAGCTAAAATTAACTATTTTAGACGAAGTGCATAAAAAACTGTATTCTAGCCTTCCTGGCTACCAAAAAACAATAATAGCACTCAGAAAACTATTTTACTAGCCTAACATGAAGGGCGAAACAACAAAATATTTGTCTAGGTGCCAATATTGTCAGTAGGTTAAGGCCAAACACCAGCATCTAGCCGGCCTATTACAACCATTACCAGTACTGGAATGGAATGGGAGACCATATCGCTGGACTTTATAACAAGTTTTTCTAAAACTCAGAGACAGAATGATTCTATCATGGTTGTAATCGATAAACTCAGTAAGTCTGCACACTTTATTCTTGTAAAGTCTACTTTTAAAGATATTAACATTGTTGAAATATTCATGAAATAATTTTTTAGACTGCATGGTATTCCTAAAATGGTGATTTCAGATAGAGATGTAAACTTCACATCCGCTTTTTGGAAGGAATTGTTTGTAGGGCTAAATACTAATTTGAATTTCAGTATGAGTTATCATCCACAAACGGATGGACACCAAAAGGACAAACCAAATCATAGAGGATATGCTCCACATGTATGTAAGAACGAAACCGAACAAGTGGGAAGACTACCTACACTTGGTAGAATTTGCATATAACAATGGGTACCAAACTTCGGCTAAGTTAAGCCCTTTCGAAATACTATATGGAAAAAAGTGTACAACTCCAATTAGATGGGATAACCCGACTGACAGACTCATGGCTAGACCAGAGATGCTCCAACAAATGGAGAACATGGTAAGGAAGGTACAACAGAACTTGAAAGAGGCACATGATAGAAAGAAGAGCTATGCGGATCAGAAAAGGAAACACTTGGAATTTCAAATGGGAAACCATGTTTACTTGAAGGTCAAAGGCTAAAAAGGATAGCTAAAGTTGGGGACCTGTGCCAATATGGCACCCAAGTTTTGTTGGCCCTTCAAGATACTAGCTCGAATTGGACCTGTAGCATATTAGCTTGCACTTCTAGCTAATCTAAGAATTCATAATGTATTTCATGTGTCTTTGCTGAAAAAGTATATTCATGACCCTACTCATATGATTGATTGGAACTTGGTGCAGGTGGAACTTGAAGGTGAGTTCTAGGTAGAACCCCTGTGCATTCTGGACCAGAGAGAAATAACACTTCGGAACAGATTCGTGCTCAGGTAAAGGTGCAATGGAAGCACTTTAGTCCTGAGAAGGCCACTTGGGAATTGGAAAGAGATTTGCAGAAATCTCATCTAGTCCTGTTCCAGGAAAGGAATGAACACTGAGGAAAATGTTTTACTGAAGGGGGAAAGGATGTGACATCCCCCAAAAATAAAATATTTTTATTTTGTGTGCTGAATTTTTATTTCCGTTTCTGGCAAAATCGAATTTGGAAATTTTTTGCCATTTATGGCAATTCTGAATTTCAAATTTAATAATTGTATTTAATTATTGTGACTGTTGGGTAGAGATCTATTTGGAATCAACTAACTATTTGACTATGACACTTGTATCACAACAAAATATTTATATTAATTGTAGGAGGACAAATGGAACAACCATGTTAAAATCAGCTGACCATGACTCCCTCAGTAGGGAACATGTTGGAACTACCTCTAGGCTGATTATGAGAACTAGAATATCAAATATTTGGCCACTGGAAGCCCCTAAAAATTAGGGATTAAGAGAGCTACGAAAATCCCCAAAGGAGGGAAAAAGACCCGGACAAAAATTGTTAAATAGCATATGCGAGGAGACAGGACGCTGCGAAGTATGCCAAGAAAGGATTCTTGAGCTCCCTTGTTGTTATGAACACTATGGATTGAGTGTGAAGCAAGAGGAGCCTACTGAAATAGAATTTCCTTGTTGTTATGATCACTGTTGAGTAAGAGCGAGGCAAGAGGATAACTGTTGGAATTGAAGGACATTGTTGAGGAGGAGTTTCCAAGTTCGCCCTCATGGATTCATGGTCAGTCTAGGGGGTGAATCGGGCAAGTGACTTTGGCCCTATTCTACAGTTGGGAGGAACGTGATTGTTCCCTTTGTCTTCCCATGGATTGGATTAATATATGTGGGTATACCTGTCTCTATTTTGAATGGCTATGTTTTGATTGATGGCAGGTATTTGATGTGTGTTTATATCTAATTGCGTTAATGTAAACCTTTCCTTCTCTGTTCTTGGATGTTTTGTGGGTAACTGATATTATGCATCTAATTGTTTCTAAATTGGAAATAATTATGTCAATGGATGACGTTTATCGTGGTATTAAATGTAAAATCAAAGTCTAAATTCTGGAGTCATCCCTCCCAAAATCTGGAAGTGCTAGGCCAATTTATTTTTATAGAAGTTGAGTTTAAGAAAACCAGTACATCTACGGGTTAGATTTAATCTGAAGTCAAAATACTAGATGTACAAAATTAAGAAAGTTAAAGAATTCTAGTAACTCTAGAATCCAAACTTAGATCCCTCGGATCATCATTTATAATTTCCAAACTCTGATGGAATGATATTCTTATTCTTGTATTTACATAGATGCATAGATCTAGTACTGTTGACATTTAATGCATTGTTTAAAGAGGATCTGAGTGAACATAATAGGAGTTACCTTTTATAGAACCTGTTACCCTATTGAACTCCTTTTATAAATTATATGCATATAAAACTCATAAGTTAGATTCATTTTTTCGAATTATGATAAGTAAATGGATATTGAATCCTTCTACACCTATTGTTTCATAGAACAAAAGTAAGAATACCATTACAAGGTAAAAATATTAGAATTATGAAAATAATGTGAATTTTGGCATTCGGGACTTGCTGGTTACATTTATACGAAGTACCCTTGCTTTTCCAAGCCCTGAAACCCTGAATCCCAAAATCCTAAAGTGTTGGTCCCACACCCTTTCACCTTTCAGAATACGAGAGCGGTTGTGTATTGTTGTTTGGCTTTTGAAACCCCAAAACTGCAAATCCCGAAATCCCAAAATGTTAGTTCCTTTCTTTTCTTTCTCATTTCAGGAGTTTGTTCATGTTGATATTTGGATACCGGAACTTGCAAAGTTTTGAACACCGAAATCCTGAAATACGGGTCTCACCTTTCCTTTTTCACATTTCGGAAGTTTTCATATGTTGTTGTTTGGGTACTTGAACTATCGAAGTCCCGAACCTTGAAACCCCGAAATGTGGGTCTCACCATTCCTTTTTTGCATTTCGAAAGTTTGTATATGTTGTTGTTTGGGTACTTGAACTCATGAAGTCCAAAACCCCAAAACCTCGAAATGCAGGCCCCACTTTTCCTTTTCGCATTTAGGAAGCTTGTATATGTTGAAGTTTGGGGCACTTGAACTCACGAAGTTCCGAACCTCGAAACCCTGAAGCACTAGTCCAACCTTCCCTTTGTTTTCGCATTTCGGAGGTTTGTATCTGTTGATGTTTGGCTTCTATACTCGCAAAATCCCAAACTTCGGAGTCCCAAAATGCTCGTCACTTTTCACGATTTCAGGAATCGTTGTGCATATATGTTGGTTTTTGTACTCATGAAATCCCAAACTTCAAAATCCCGAAATGCTGGTCACTTTTCGCGATTTCGGGAATTGTTGTGTGTTGATGTTAACTCTTGTATTCATGAAATCCCGAACTATGAAATCCCGAAATGCTAGTCACTTTTCCCAATTTTGGGAATTTTTGTGCATTGATGTTGGCTATTGTACTCGTGAAATACTGAATTTAGAAATCCCGACATGCTGGTCACATTTTGCAATTTTTGGGAGTTGTTGTGTGTTGATTGGAGAGTATTCATTCTAGATAGAGGTATGGAGGTAACAAACCATATTACAAGTCATTTGTATTGCAAACAAATGGGAATATTTTAATGTAGGGAATTGGCCATAAAATCCCAAAGTTACTTGTATTGTTAAGACTGTGGTAGTGTTTATAGGAACAAACAGATAGAAGAGTAATTATAAACTATGGGATCTTAGATAAACATTGAAGAGAAGAGTAAACACTTTTATATCGTCGATTAGGAGACTTTAAGTTGAATGGTGAGGACTGTCGACGATAGTAAAGATTCTAACGAACTTCAGACTCAAGCCTTATAATAGAAAGCTTACTTGCTTGAAATCTCAGAATTTTTCATGGATAAATGTACAAACAATTTTTGTTTTTGTGACATTTTTTTATGTGCATTACACTTAGCGAGTATGAATTTGAGATTACTTACATAAAAAGCACAATGAACCGAGTGGCAGACACATTGAGTTGGAGACCATGCATCTTTTCGGTGTTGCCTCTTCAAATGAATCTACGTGAAAAGATTCTAACCTTATAGCATGACGATAACTGGTACAAAGAGGTCGAGGGTTTTATCAGACAAAACACAATGATGGTACCACGATTTGAAGGATTTTCATTTGATAGCGATGGTTTATTGAGGTTTAAAAATCTGATCTACGTACCACTGAACGACGAGTTGAGGATGTTGATCCTAAGTGAGGATCATAGAGAAGTTTGCATGGCTCACCTGAGAGTCACGAAAATGAGGACAGACCTTAAACCCTTATTCTTCTGGAAGGGAATGAAGGCAGACATATTCAACTATGTGGCCAAATGTCTAGAATGTTAGTAGGTAAAGGCTGAACATAGACACCTAACAATATTACTACAACCAGATGCTATTCTAGAATCAAAATGAGAGGTTATTTCGATGGATTTTATTGTTGGATTGCCACTGATGGCAAGGAGACATGACTCGATTTTCATAGTAGTAGAAACTTTGATGAAGAGTGCTCACCTTATTCCTATGCATACGACGTATCAGGCACCTGACATAGCTAAATTTTTCATCAGTGATATTGTGAGGCTGCATGGTGTGCCTAAGAGGATTATATCCGATCGAGGATTGGTGTTTACTGGATGATTTTGGATGAGTTTCCAAGAGGCCTTGGGAGCCCAACTTAACTTTAGTACTGTGTATCACCTAGAGACTGACCGGTAGACTAAACGAATGAACTAGACCTTGGAGGACATGTTGTGCATGTATGTGATGGACCAACAAAAGCGTTAGGAAGAATTCTTGCCACTAGTGAAGTTCACTTACAACAACAATTGCCAGAGCACCATTAAGATGGCACCTTTCGATTTTATTTACCGGTGACCGTGTCAGACACCTTTGAGTTGGGATCAGCTTGAGGATAGAGTCCCGGTAGGACTAGAAGCGATCCAAGAAATGGAAGAGCAAATGAAAACAATAATACAAAGCATTAAAGAAGCACAGGATCGACATAAGAGTTATGCCAATGCGCACCGTGTCGACCATAGTTACGAGGTTGGCAATCGAGTCTTCTTACAGGTTAAACTGCATAAAAGTTTGATCAAATTTGGGAAGGGAGATAAACTGTCTCCTAGGTTCATGGGACCTTTCAAGATTGTGGAGAGAAAGGGGCCTATGGCCTATCGACTAGCCTTGCTTGATTCTTTGAGGCGTATGCACGATGTTTTTCATGTATTTGTATTGAGACATTATATTAGTGATCCTACGCATGTTATTAACATGAGTTCCTTGCATGTATCAGATGAGGGGGTGCTCACAGCTGAGCTGATCCACATCTTGGATCATTGTGTTTGAAAACTATGGTGTCGAACGATAGAGCATGTCAAGGTCCAATGGGACAATTATAGTTCACACTCAGTGACCTGGGAGGACGCATATGATATGTGCCAGCAGTTTCCATTTTTGTTTGATAGATAGACATATGATACTGTGATACAATTTATTTCAGCATATATACTGTGAAACTTCAGGACAAAGTTTGGACCATTAGGGGGTGTATGTAACATCTTGCTTTGGCGCATTGAGTGAACTTATTCGTTGAGGACACTTGCTTGCAAGTGATCCAGATTATTATGCTATTAAAACTTTTGATGTTGATTATTAGGCGTTATGGGATGATGACATGTTCTTTTACTACCTTGACATAGACAGTTGCTATTGACTTAGTTTTACTGAGTGTGCAGGATTTTGGACCTTGAGGATGCAGAGGCAACGATGGAACCCCTTGAACTCCAGATCAAGTCAGGGAGTGTACCATTTGGGTTTGATTGTTTTACTGTGATATTAGTGCATCTGATTAGATGATATGATATGGATATGTTTTGACATGATTTTTCGATGATGCAGGCTAATGATAGCTTGCCGACCAGAATTACATGTGGAGTAAAGGGGTCACGCATGACTACCAGAGATGTTGAGGGAGAGGTGTGGAAAACAAACCTGCCACAGCCTGATAACACTCCCGCCGTGGATCGAACTATAGGTTAACGTCTACCTAGTTTGACAGGATGCACAATGTCGTGAGGCAAGACTGCGATAGTCGCTCATGATGATTCTAAGGGACACACAATAAAGCAGGGGCCTTATTTCTTAGAGGCCCTTAGTCTCCCACAATTTCACCTGACGGAGTATTGACTCCAGGGGTTTTTGATGTCTACCAAGTGAGTCAAGAGGTGAGTGACACCCTTGGAGCACGTGTTTCATCTTGAAGGGCACATCACGCAATAAAAATTAAAAGAGGTGAGTGGTACCCTTGGAGAACGTAGTGCGTCCTGAAGGGCACGTCGCGCAAGAGAACATATGAGGCGAGTGGCACCATTGGAGCACCTAGTGCATCCTAAAGGGACAGTCATGTTGTTTTAATAAATGAATGAACCTAGACGGCCTTAGGATGAACAATGTGATAATAATTTTTTAAAACTTTTTCCCTAATAAAATGTCACCCATCACGAAAATTAAGGTCTAGATCTAAATAATGCTAGTGGTAAAATTTTATCCTTTTTAATAAAAGAATTT
>JZKD02S1593685.1:1497715-1553108 GCA_000966675.3 Picea glauca
AGCTCAGTTCAAGTTCTTCCGGAAAATGTCGGTTTCAAAATTATGTATTAATTGCCTGTATTAATCACCAATACAGGTAATTAATACATAATTTGCAGCATTTCTGCTGTTTTATCTGATTTTGAATTTTTCTTCTGGGAATTTTGTTGCTTACATTGAATTTACCTACCGTTTGCACTCTTCATATTCATTTTGATTTCATCCTTTCCTTTTCAATAGCTACTTTCCATGCCCACCCCAACACATTTTGTATGTGGAATAATACTTTCCAAGGAAGTTCGCAATTGCGACTTTTCATGCTTGACCATGGCTTATCCGCACATATCCACCACATTTTGTATTTGTACTAAGTACTAACAATTTATAAGAAACCTGATCGATGTCCTTCAATCGTAGTATTTGTACTCGATAGTAATAATTTCAAAGAAAATATGACGGACGTTTCAATTCTACGACAGTATACCGTTGAACTAAAGGACTTTCCTACAGTATACTGTGGAACCAAAGGACTTCTCCTATTGGAAAATTTTCAAAAAGCTGTTGTGAATGATGCATGCACAGTTAGAAATCCACCAACTACAGGACATGAATCACCACATTTCCATTCCAGTGACAACAACCGACTCTTTATATTGAAAATGAAGTGACGCTCACATTCAAATTTGTTTGATAAGTTGTGATGACGCTTTCTGTTTTTCAAGTATGTGTCGGTAGCTCATTGATGGTAGATCGTAGGTCAGAATATTTCAGACCGACCCATAAGGAAACCTGACATCTTTAAATTGGAAAAACACGTTTCATTGTCATTCAAAACCATGGCATACAGATGTGTATTTAATATTTAATAATGGTAGAATTTTAAATTATATAAATACATAAAAAATATTCTAATTGTCGTTCAAAAACCATGGCAGAGAGATGTGTATTTACTAGCACAGCTGTTAACTCGCGGTTGGTGAACGCTGAAAGAGTTATGGCCGATAAAAAAATTCTTGCTTTAAAAAAACCCAGCCAGATAATGAAAGAGTTACGGGTGATAAAAAAACTCAGTCAGATAATGAAATTCTAACTGAGCGAGATAATGAAATTCTGAAGAATTCCAAAAGTTAATCATTTAAACGTGTCAATTAGGTACATGTTAAAAAGTAAACAGGTTAACTGATGCATTTATAAATGCAAAGAAGATATCAACAATAAATCTGATCCATTGATTTTGGAGGACGACTAAGAATATGTCAGCATCTTCAATGCATAACCATCAGATTAGAATTTAAGATTAAAAGATCATTAATTGTGCCCATCTCCAATAAGTATAAGTCTTTCGATGTAAATATTTAATAATGGTAGAATTTTAAATTATATAAATATATAAAAATATTCAAAACCATGACATAGAGATGTGTATTTAATATTTAATAATGATAGAATTTTAAATTATATAAATATATAAAAATATTCTAAATATATAATATATTAGATTAGATTGATCTCATTCTTCTATCTATAACTGTCTACTTTAGATTGATCTCATTCTTCTATCTATAACTGTCTACTTTAGATTGATCTCATTCATCTATCTATAACTGTCTAGAGAGATCTCGAATTGAAAATATGCAATTTTTGCGTACTTAAAAGTTTTCACTTTAAAAAATTTAATTATTTTAAATATTAATAGATGTCATGTTAAGATAGAAATAAGCATAACAGCCAAGATGTTATATTAAGATGTTATATTAAGATAGAAATAAGCATAATATGAGGTATTAGACACATCTATAACCAAGATGTCATGTTAAGATAGAAATAAGAATAATATGAGGCATTACACATATCTATAATCAATTTAATTAAGTTAGTTAGTTGTGTTATATATGTAAGTTAAAATTTATTTTTGTGTATTTAGATTGTGGTCAATTCTAATATTAATGTTGGATTTTTCATTATTTAAAATTGTTTAAGGATATTGGGAATGCTTTGCTCACTTGGGTTAAATTGGTTTTTGAGAGATTCGTTTTGGATTTATTCATATATTTATGTATTTGAGTTGAGATGGACTTCAGGAAAGGTCTTCCAAAGAAAACCATTCTCATACAAGAAAAATCTAATACATTCAAGTATTGGATTAAGAGAATATAACATTCAGCTGTAGGATATTTCCTCTTCCAAAAAATTTACAATCTATTTGTCCTTGTTCTTGAAGTCATCCTTTAATAAAAAAGGGAGTCACATCAAAACGAAAGAGATCAAATATTCATTGAGTTTAGATACTAACCTTGATTAGAGTGAGGTAAGTCAAGACGGGTAAGTGTTGATTGGGGAAACACCTATTTTTTAGGGAATAAAGTAGAAGAAATGGATACAAGTCTTTATTGCTTGAGGGACGTCGTGGTAGTTGATGCTCCTCTAAGTGGAATGAAAGACAATATGAAATTGATACACTTGATTCAATTAAGGAATTGGTTCCTTCTAAGGTTGGCATGAGTGGGAGGGTTCATCCTTGATCCTGACGTAAATGAAGAAACTACCTATTCTTGCAGGCTTCAAATTGAAACAAACAATCAAGTAGAGTCATATTCTCTATTTTAAGGTCTATCTATGACAGTTAGTCACAAACCAAGAGATTTAATGGTGATTGGTGACTCCAGGATAGTTATAAAATCTATGAATTATCCATAACTTCTAAAAGACTCCCATCTAGCATCGATTTTTTAAGAATCATAATTCCATCCCATGTATTAGCCAAACTATAGTTGTTTCATGTCCTAAGAGAGCTCAATGGTAGAGTGGATGGATTGGCTAATGAAGCATCTTCTTATCCCCAAGGATTATTTAAGAAAAATGGGGTAATTTTTAATTCCATCATCCCCTAATTTTCACCCTCAAGCATATATGAGAATGGTTTATAGTTCAATGGACAAACTAGTTGGTATTAATGGTGCACATGTGTCAAATGTGTGGATTGGAAATTTAATGAAAAATCCCACTAGGATTTGTACAAGTTTTTTGATGAAGAATTTAATTGATAAACCTTCATACCTTACTTCCTTTTTCAGTGGTGGGACTATTTAATACAAGCACTAGGAGAAAATGAAGTTATGTGGGTTGTATTGTGGATCTCAATGGGTTTTCTCATTGGATAAGTTTTGTCTTGTGTTTTGGGTACTCTTTATCCCTGTGCTAGCTTGTTTTTGGCTCCATTTAGTGTCTTGAGTAATATTACGATAATCATATCCCTTTCTTTTGTGCTATAGAAGAATTGTTGTCTTTGAAGAGACCCTATGTAGTCTAGTCATTTGGTATTAGATTGTGAGGGAACTTTTGATTGATTTTTATTTTGGAGGGAGGGGCTTGGAGATTTCATCCCTATCCACTCTTATTAGGTCATGGTCTCTCTTTTCTTTTCTCTCTCTCATATTTCCTACATCTAGTCACTTTGACTCTTTCTCTTAGTAGCAATTCAACAATTCATGATTGGAAGAAAGGTTTGTTGGGTCTATTAGGTCTTGTTTTTCTCGGGTTGGCTAGTTCATGCTTGTGCTTCTCTAGTGAAACATGGAAATTTCATTCCAAGACACTTTAGGCTAGGTAAAGTTGATATAATAGGTATTCCCCATTGTCAAAGTGGTTGGGAATCTTGGAAGAATATGGGATAAATGTATAAAAAAATGACGTTAATTTCAAAAGGTTGAGGTTCTCTATCTACCAGAGAACTAAATAACCCATCTCAGAAACCATGCCTCAGTGAGTCTCAAGCCACTAAGAAGAGTAAGAAAAATAGGAGGAAAGTAGACAACAATCAAAGGATCCAATGGAAGTAGATTAGCCATCAAATTCCTCAAAGATAGATCAACAACAATAAACTTTTTTATTATTTTTTTCAAATCTTTATTTGTATTTTGAATGTTTTTAACACATAATATACATGCAATGCCATTTTTTAGTATTAGCAATAATGGAAAGGCTTATGAATGTAATCGAAGAAAAGAAAAATTTGATGTGGATGTTGATGAGTCTTTTTGTAACAACACATCATTGTTAAAAAAATAAAATCGTTTCCTTCTGAGAAATATAATCTCTTACTTTCCCACTCACAGTTAGTTACCATGGATCCTTCTTCAAAGGGATAACTTCTTCAAAGGGATAACAAGAAGTTAAAAACAAGGAGGTGAAAAGGGGAAATATCAACAATTATTTTACAAAGGGAAAGAAATAAAATGGACATTACAAACGTAATTCTAACCTTGTGATTTAGACATGCACCTATACTATATTTTATTTGTATCATAATACTTAAAAAATGTGATTTTCAGTATATAATGAAATAGAAATTGTGATTTTTTTCTTTGTAAAAAGATTATGGATGAATTCATGCAGGTGTCTAACAATATTTTGGAGACAATGGTGAAAATGGTTTGAGGATATTCTCTATGAATTTATTTTTCTTTCCCTATATCAACACCTTGCTTTAAAGTTAGAAAAGGTCCTCGATTAAGAGATTGTGTCACTTTCAATATATCCACAATAAAGGGTCAATCAAGGATTAATTTAACGCCTGATTAACAATGAAAAACTATATAATCAAACTAATACACATGTATGTATATTATGTTAAAGATGAAGATATAACATTCAATAAGAAATATGTAGCAAAATCGAGTGTCAGTTATTTACATCAAGAGATTTACACTTGTTCAATGCTACAAATATATATGCATTGTCCGCCACTCTTACCATTTGTGTCAAGAAATCTAACAAATTAAGTAACTTCTATGATTGAAATTGAATGACATATTTAGATGGAAAATTGTTTTATCTTCCAATTGAATAATGTGACTTACACTTATTGATTTTTAGGTATGTCAACCTCTCAGAGTATATTTATAGATTTTTTTTTTCTTTCCTTTATGCATCTCATCTTTGTCCACTATTTTTACCGTTTGCGTCAAGAAATCTAACAAATTAAGTTATAAATGGTATATTTAAATGGAAAACTGCTTTGTCTTCCAATCAAACAAAGCAACTTACAATCAATGAGGTTTAGGTATATCAACCTCTTGGAGTAATATTTTTTTTTTCTTTTCCTTTTGGCATCCCATCGTTGTCCACTCTTATTGTTTTTGTCAATAGGTATATCAACCTCTTGGAATAATATTTCTATTTTATTTTTCTTTTTGCATCCCATCATTGGCCACTCTTATTGTTTGTTTCAAGAAATCAAACCCATTAAGTTACTTCATATTGGAATTGAATGGCATATTTATGTAGGAAGTTGCTTTGTCTTCCAATCGAATAAATCAACTTACACTTGTTGAGGTTTAGGTATGTCAAGTTGTCAAGCTCATTGTCCACTCTTATTATTTGTGTCAATAGGTATATCAACCTCTTGGAGTAATATTTATATTTTCTATTTTCTTTTTCTTTTTGCATCCCATCATTGTCCACTCTTATTGTTTGTTTCAAGAAATAAAACACATTAAGTTACTTCACATTGGAATTGAATGGCATATTTATATAGGAAGTTGCTTTGTCTTCCAATCGAATAAATCAACTTACACTTGTTTTAGGTAAGTCAAGTTGTCAACCTGTTAATTTTTTTGGTCTTTTCCTAGAAATCAATGATTCTTAGTCGCAAATCTTCACCATAATTAATCATTACAATGATTCCATATTATCATTGCAAGCATTCGACAAACACAATTCGAGGATTGTTAGAGAGAACGATATAGTTTGAAATTCCTATATCTTCGTTGAAACAAAATTTATAGTTTTACATTTAAGTCATCATTAACTACGATTGTCAACTTCATTGGACAATATCTTAGTCATGCATTCATATCTACTCGTTCACAAACTTAAGAAGTGCTTTAGCTTATTGAAATCCCCTCTTAAATAGCAATTAAGTTCAAACTTTTAATAAATAATTAATTAGGATTTAAAAGTTAATAACCTTTAATGTGTAAAAAATCATTAATTAAGTGTTTAAAAAGTTAATAACTTTTAATGTTTTTGAAAAAGTGTGTGTGTAATTTTTAGATTCTTTTTTAATACTTTGTTAAGTTCCATATTAAGTGGAATTTTTTTTGGCATTGAATTCATAATTGAATCTTGTATCCAATTACATGTAATTTTTCTATTTTCATGTTTAAATTAATTTTTTATTTTATTTTTTTTCAACATTTTTACATAGATATTGACTCTTCATTGCGAAGGTGCTCAAAAAAATCAACAAGATTACCAAAAAAATAGGAAAAGATATTTGGGACAATATAAATGTTTACTCTTGGAAATGGTATTTATATTTCTTAGATTTATGTAAATGAGAGAAAGACAATTGTTTCATTTTAAATAAATTCAAGTAATCTTTTTTTTTCTTAAGGTAGGATAGACTGATTTTGATCCCAGTGGATATTAACAACCACCACCATCATAATCATCCTAGCATGCAATTTAAATATTAGTTACCAACTTTGAAAAATAATAGAAATGACACTCTTCTCTTAAAGAAATAAAGAAAGAAACTAAAAATTGTGGGATAAACTACCTTTTGTAAATATACAAGGAGAATGAGGAAAACTTTTAAGGATTATTTTTTGTCAATGGAATAATTTTCCATGTTTTTTTCCAAAAATAAATCAACTAATTTTCATTTTTTGTAAAAACAATTCACTCTAATTATATAAGATAAAATCATTTTACACTATAAATATCCAAGATTTTCTAGAAACTATATATGATCCTTAGAAATTTCAATTTTTTTAGAAAAATATTGTCAAACATTTAATATTTGAAATTTTAAAAATGAGTAAGATTCTCTAAGGTTTCAACATTTTAATTTAAAGTACAGATCCTTAAATTTTTTATTGACACATTGAATGAACTTAGCAAGAGAATTTTCTCATATCCATTGCATTAGATTTTTCAGATCAATAAGATGAATGATATTAATATTTTTTGAAAAAACTATCAATAAAAACCTAATAAAATAATTCCCTAAAAATTGTCTCTCTACCACATAAAAAAATTCACAAAATATATATGGATTTTAAATTTTTCAATTTAAAAAATATGACATAAATATTTTTTTATTGTTATATATCAATAAAATATGAGATATACTTCATTGATTCATCCTTATATGGCGCTAAGGGTTTCATGAACATGTTTATGCACAAAAATAATATCACACGGCAATTGAATGAAGATATAAGTATTTTATCTCAACTTGAGTATTTAGATTTAAAAAAAGTTATTTTACGAAAATATTTTCAATTCATATAGAAATTTCACCAAAGTTTGAATATTTTTCAAAAATAATCATACAAAGCTTATTACTTTGGAGAAAGAAAATTTATCCATGTTATAAATATTGCTATTAAAGTGTTATAAGTTGAAGGATTAAATTTCTTTAAATATATACTACATATATTATGTATGTTTGTCTAATATGTTTATCTAGATTAATAAAAATATATAAAAATACAAAAAGCGAAACACGAACACGAATTCTTTCATGTTTATAGATAAATGAAAAAAATTAAATTATTTATCCACACTAAAATAAATGCAGCAAAATGTTTAATTAAAAAGTTTATAAATAAAAAAATACATTAAAAAAATAAACAAAATAATCCATACTAAAAATGTGGTCATAACCCCATATAAAAATTTCTGACATATACATAAATAAAATAACCCCACTCCAAAGTTGATTTATTATAAAAATCAATAAAAAAGACCTGACGTTAAAATTAATGTCTAACGAAATTAGACATAGGAATTGAATGATAAAATCCATATACCCTATAAATAAAGGAACCATATTAAAAAACCAATGCCATGGAAAAATAAAGATGAAACCGATGCTAAAGGCAATGCAGATTAGGAATTGAATGTTAAAATCAATGTATCCTATAAATAAATAGAGGAAACATATGAAAAAACCAATACCATGGAAAAATATAGATGAAACTGATGCTAAAGGCAATGCAGATTAAAAATAAACATAAGAATCTCATTAAAAAAAATAAGATTGATCGATAAAATTGCAAAATAATCTTGAAATTAATGCACACACAAATATTTTAAAATGAACATATTAATGAACCACACAAACAGTTTGGAATGATCATATTAGTTGAAAGTAAAGCATTGCACCACCATGACATGCATAATGATATAGGATAACATATACGATATCCCTTTTGATAAAAGCAATTCATCCATCATAACTACATGACTCTTAATTTGTAATGAATGAATATGCACATGTTTTTTCCTTCATATTTTTTTGTTTAATTAATCTTAGTAGTTATTAAGTTTGGAGAGTGATATCTAGTTTATTGAAAAAATATAATTTAATTTAGAATATTGATTTATATTTTTAGTGATTTTGGTTATTACTTGTATCTTAACTTCTTTAATTTAGGTTATTTAGGAGATAGTTTATTGTTATCTATAAACATCCTCTTTGAATAATTATCATTGGATCATAGTGGATAGTTATTTAATATAAAATGATCTACTTTATAAGACTTACTATGTAGTTGACATCCATTACTGATGTGACCACAAGTGGCTACTCTTTTTTGATTGAAAAAGTTTAAAGAGATAGGAAACTATGGAATGTTTTTCTTTTATTTTGTATTTGGAACTCTTCTAAGTGAAGGGTTTCCGGACCTGAAGAAACAAGTGAACATTGTTTTTCTTCTTCACATTATCAGAATACAAGGGTCTATTTTACAAAATTCATCTTATTCTCTCTTATTTCTGGTTATTCTCCAATTATATTCTCTCTATACTTGATTGTGCTTCAAGTTTAAGGGTTAAGGAACATTAAAAGTCATATAAGAGCTCTTCTATAAGACAACACACCTATAACTTTTATGAGAATTATTTTTTAGGCTAGAGACATGTTACAATGTATTTAAATAACATAGTGATCTATTGTTTGATGGGTAAAACTAAAATTTGGAAAGACTGTATGTAGGAATGACAAGTGAAATCATTTTTTGCAAAACCCTTGTAGCTTATGTTGGTGCCCCCCTTCGAGTAGTATCAAATTAGACAACACCTGTATATGGAATATCACTTCCACATGCCTTTGGGTATATCATAAGTCCCATGTATACTTGAAACAAACTTTAAATCAACTGATCAACCATATTTTTGGTATAGTACACTGAGAACAACACTTGGGGAGATTACTTTCTAGTTCCTAGGTAGTTAATTCATACGACTAAGGGCACAATTGAGAATATTTATTTAGTGCCTAGAGATATTGGGTTGAGTATTGATATTGGACGTTTAAAGTATACTAGAAATATATACCAATTGACACTCCCCTATATCTAGGACCTTGCAAACCGTAGATTTTGTATCTCTAGGAAAATAATGCATGATGATTTTGAAGAAAGTTAAACCACTCAAGTACATCATCAATAAAGAGGAATCTAGGGACTTGATAAACCTACATGAAAATACGGATATAATGATCATGGAGGAGGATAAGGGGAATTCTACTGTTATAAAGGATTCAGATGTGTATCATAGAAAAATTATCGAGCGCCTAATATTAAGAGAAAGTTACAAGAATCTTGATAAATATACAAGAAACAAAGTATTAAGAGATATCACAAAACTCATTTTTAACTCCTCATTGAATGAAGACAGAAAATAGAAAATTACTCTGAATATTGCTACTATCTCATGTATCCATGGTCTGCCAAAAGTTCACAAAGATGGATATCCTCTTAGACCTACTGTTAACATGGAAATATCTCATTACAATGTTTCAATGCTATTGGCCGAAACACTTATGCTTCTAGTTTGACATACTTGATCTTTTATCAAGGATTCCTCTAATTGTTTTGAATGCATAAAGTCTTTTAAGGTTAGTGAAATGGATGTCATTGTAATTTTTGATGTTGTATATTTATACACTAAAATTCTTGTAGACGATGGTATTAATGTTATTAGTAGGATCGATGACAATGAAGTGACAAACATAGTTGAATTTTCCCTGAAGTCCATATATTTTAGTTTCAATGGTGATATATATAAACAAATCCATGTTGTTTCTCTGTGTTACCCTCTTTCTCCATTCATTACAAACCTTTACATGGATAAGTGTGAAAAAACACCTCCAAAAAATATTTTATGGTCAAATGATTCAAAATAACAACAAGGATGACTTGGAGAACCGACAACATTCCCATCCCTCTCAATGCCAAGATTTGGATAGAAAAATTTATGGCATTGAGGAGACACTCAAGGTTATGAATGAAATAATGAAATCACATAGTAAATTGTTGAAAATTTTAGGTGACCACTTGAATCTAAAGGTAACATGTCCAAACATATATCCAATTAAGGGGTAATTTCCATCACATGAAATTCACATGAGACCTATGTTGCAGGATAACTCCCACCCATACTTTCAGGATCATTTTTCATATATAACATTGTTTTTCAAAGGTTGGAATGAACAAGTTTGATGTGTTTGATACCTCATGGTGGGTTATCCAAATGGTACACAATTTCTCTCTCCATGGAATTATTAATGACAAACACAGACTAAAAGTGGGGATGTGATATTTGGATGATGAACATTCGTAGTTTTGGAAATGGTATAAGCAGGATTATAAATGCAACATTTCCTAGACCCATTTTGTGCAAGTAATTTATCTTTCTTTTGAATTGGAGATTCACGATTTGGGATGATTCAAAAAATTACTCCAAACTAAAATAGTTATGGAATATATTATATGATTTAATAAATTGGAAATCCACTTAGAAAGAAAATATGATTCATTTTTTAAATAGTGTTTCATTAGCGTTATCAAGGAAACAATTTGAGCAAATATCATGATGTATAACCCACGTACATGGTTATAATCTTATGATAGATCTAAAGAAGTCAATATAATTATCAATGCACAAACCAAGAGACATTTATTCACCACTCAACCTAGGCCCCCTATGGTTACTACCCCAACTCACCTAACTCATAGTTAGACTACATCCTAAAGTTAACTTTTGAAGAGATGGTAGAACATTGATTCCTTCAACTTCAATATATATGTGATGAGAAATATTTGAAAGGGAGAAAATATAAAGAAAAAACATATTTCAAATGGATGTATCCACACGTGAATATTGAGGGGAAATTCTTCTTGATTATATTACTAAACCAACTTTAGAAGATATTATCCCCCCATGAAAGATGAAGCCCCATTGAAATATCCTTGGTAGGAACCCCAATTTTTTCTCCATTCCTTATCAGTTTTCTTGGTACCCAAAACCTTGAAATTGATTAACTATATGAATAAATAAAAAGTGATTATGTTTATTAATAATTGAAACAACCATAATTTTATCCAGAGGAGAGCGACACAACACACCTATAGTTATATATGTCCCATGTTTAATTTTTAATTTATGATCACTAATGGTGTTACGATGAAATGTGGGGGTTGATTTGAAAATGTGAAGCTATAAATTGGTGAGTATCATATTAAAATACACATTTTTTCTATTGAAATGGGTGATTGCAATATACTTCTTAGGGGGAAATAGTTACACACTTTGGGACTAGTCACCATGGATTTTGAAAAATTGTTGTACATCGGCTTCATGTAAGAAGGGTATAAACGTACCCTCAAGGGGATCACATTTGGTTCCTCTTAAATGATCACCTCTAATAATAAGGAAATTTTTTTGAAGAGAGGACACTTAGGTCTTATTAAATAGTTCAATGCCATAAAAGTAGTTGGCACCACACTAGAAAAAAATAACTTTGATTTACAACTGGTTCTCTCTAAACATCAATAGGTAATTGAAACAACACAAGTTTTATGACTTTCAAATGGGGACAAATACCATGGTATTCCCCTAATTATAGGTATTCAACCACCCAATGTGCATCCTTACAAACACCTTTTGCATAGAAAAATGAAATTTAAAATATCATTCAATAATTTTTGGAGGTGAGAGTCATATGTCCTAATACTAGCCCTTGCTCATCACCAATGGCTCATGGTATTAAATAAGGAAGCTACTTGGTACTGAGTCCTAATTTACTTTCTCTCAATCAATTGACCACTAAGCACACATTTCCTATGTTAGTTATTTATGACTTCTTGGATGAACTTCATGGAGCCAATTTTTTCACTAAAATTGAGCTTCATTCCAACTACCACCAGAGAAACATAAATGGGGAAGACATCCATAATATCACTTTCCATTCAAATGAATGTCATTATGAGTTTCTAGTGATGGATTTCAGCCTTTGAAATTCTCCATAAACCTTCTAGATATTGGCCAACAATATATTTCGACCATTTCTATGTAATTTTGTGTTGTAATTCTTTGATGATATTTTGATCTACAATTAAACATTAGAATATCACATAGAGCATGTTTATATAACCTTGAAATGCTTAAAGGACCACAAACTATTCATAAAACAATCCAAATGTTGTTTTGAGGATTCATAGGTTAAATACTAAATGGTTACATTGTTAGTTAGGAGGGAGTGTGATTTGATCCCAAGAAATTCACAGCTATGAAAGATTTTCCCCATCTCATAACCCTGAAAATATTGAATGGATTCTTAGGATTTATAGGATACTATAGGAAGTTTATGAAAAATTATGGAAAATGTGTTTCTCCCTTAACCTCAATAATAATAAAAAAATTATTTGTTTGGAATGAGGCCACTGAATAGGCCTCCTTATATTTAAAGGATATATCATGCAAAAATCTAGTATTAACAGTGCTAGATTTCACTAAGACTTTTATCTTGGAATGTGATGCCTCGAGAACAAGTGTTAGAGTGATATTGATGTAAGAAGGGTTCCCTTTGGCATTGACTAGTAATCAGTTATGTGATCTCAATTTGGGTAAATCGACATATGAGAAAGAGATGATGGACATCATGAATGTTATAGATACTTGGCATCCAAACCGCACAGGGAGACATTTCTAGATCAAGACTATCCATCATAATATGAAGTAGATTCTTTAACAAATCTTACCCTTGTGAGAGAAACATAAGTGGATTACCAAGACACTAATATATGACTATGAGATTATCCATAAGAAGGGTAAAGTAAGTGTGGTACATGATGCATTATCCTAGAAATTTGAGGATGATCATTGATGGATCCCTTTTTCCCTTATATTTACTCTTTCTAGGTTCGCTTTAGGAAGCCTATCAAGAATGGATGAAAATTGATACTTCCATTAAACTCATCCACAAAATTTAGGAATATAAAAACCCTCCTAAAGGGTATACATGGTATCCATATACATTGCAATATAAAGGACACACTTTTCTAGTAAATAATTCTTCCTTTAAACAAGGAATATTAGAGTAATTTTATCCATCACCTACAATAGGTTACTCTATATTTCATAAAACATATTAGCAAACTAAGTGATCTCTCTTTTGGGAGGGCATGAAAACTAGCATCTAGGATGTTGTGGCAAACTTATAATCCTGTAAAAGGAGAAAAGGGGATACATTAAAGATACCATGGTAATTTCAACCATTATGGATCCCAATGCACATATGGGCTAACATCACTATGGAGTTTATATTGGGACTTCTAAGGATTGGAAAAAACTAGGTCATCGTGGTGGTATTCAAATATCTATCCAAATATTCCCATTTTGTTCCCTATCACATCTAGTCACCCCCTCCTCAGTTTCCCAAGTCCTCCTTGATCGTATATTCAAGATACATGGCATGCCCACTTCCAATGTCTTATATCGAGACCCTACATTCACTAGAAAAGTTGAGTAGGAGTTGTTTAAACTACATGGCCAAACATAAGTGGTAAACAAGTGCCTAAAACCATTTTTGAGATGCTTTTCCTCTGAAAAACAATACCAATGGGAAAAATGGTTTCCTCTTGTAGAATGGTGGTATAATATAACATATCATGAAGCTACCAAAATGAACCCATATGAATCCATTTATGGCCAAAAATCAATTTCGGCCATTTCATATCTACCACACAGTTCCAAGGTTCAAGTAGTGGATCATACACTCCACAATAGAGAATCCATTCTCCACATACTAAAGGACTATTTGGTTATGGCTCAAAATAGAATGAAGAAATGAGTGGAACAACATAACTCCAAACATTCTTTTGCAATAGGGAATCTAGTGTTTGTTCACCTTCAACAATATAAACAAGCATTACTCAAAGATAACACACATTAGAAATTAACGCCCAAGTTATGTGGACCCTATGATATCATCCATTGCACTAGACAAGTGGAATACAAATTGTATTTTCCATCCCACTCAAAGATTCATCCAATATATCATGTGTCATGTTTATATATTTTCATGGGATTGAAGTGCAAGGTGAAAACTATATAACTAGAACTTGATGAATATGGATCCATTTAACTTCATTTGAAATTAATATTGGATACCAAAGAGTAAAAATTACACCAATGCATGATCAATGAAGTATTGATCGTTGGAGTATTGAGAGGGGGGGAGGGGGGTGAATCAGTTTTATAATTTTTATCACTTTCAATCCCAATATGTATTATTTTATCCTTATGAGAAATATATCATTGGTTTATTATTAACAATCAATACATTAGTACATCATAAACATCATCATCCATAAATGCATAATAAACAATCATAGACACATACACAAATACACAATACACCAATATTTACGTGGAAACCCAATGTGGGAGAAAAAAACATAATGCTTATCTTATATGCCAGAAGAAATATATTCATAGGAAGCACCATTGTCCAACTATAACTGTAAGGAGGATACAATTCCCTAGTTTCTCAAGCTCCAACCTAAAGGAAGATACAACTCACTAATTCTATGGCTCCAGCCAGAAGGAGGTTACAACCCCTTGTGTTATCCAGATCCAATTTAAAGGTGGTTATAACCACCTAGTTCTTAGGTTCCATTCTGAAGGAAGCTCCAACTCCCTGATTCTATGACACCAACTAGAAGGAGGCTACAACCCCCTTTCCTTTCCCCATCCTATCTCCCTGAAATATAAGTGCCACAATCATTACTACTTCCACTGTCACAACATGTCACTTTCAACTTGTCATTGTATCCAACCTATCACTATCACTGACACTGTCTCATCCATGAAACCAGATCCACTTTTAACCTCATGCAACTCATTCCAACATCACCAAGAACTTATCTCAAACCATATACCCAATATCAACACCATATGCCTCTAACAAACATGTACCAAGAACACCACATGTCATCACAAGATATGTTTCTCAACTAGGTAATAACCTATACCATGCATCAACATGTACCACAACCTGTACCATAACAAGTGCATCAACTATAATGAGTATCAATTATGTACCATAACCTATACCATCAAACATATGCCATAACAAGTGCATCAACTAAACCAAGTATCAATCATGTACCATACCATGTGCCAACCATGCACATCAACCATGTACATAAACAACCTATCATAGCATGTGCTAACAACCTATGACATTAATTTGATCAACCAATCAGATATGATCACATAGATCTCATACCATTTGTCACAATTGTATAGCTCAAACCATGTACAACTATATCTCTATAATCATGTGTCGTACATATACAAACATCCATAAACCATGTATAGTGAACCATTACATCAATCATGGATGAAACCCTCATTATTATGCATCCTCAATATGTACCATTAACTTCAGTAACACACCTTAACCAAAAACCATCAAACATGCACCAAGGGATACAAGATATCACTGAACAATATACCCAATAAAGTGTTCCAACAACAAACAACAAGAGTACCAGGAATGTATCTTTGTATATCTTCATCATGAAACATATACCATACAAACAATAGTGGCTCAAGGGAAAATACTCAATCTCCCATGACCACACCTCAAGCAATCACCAACATCCAACTACAAGCAAGAATATAACATACCTTTAGATCATGTAGATAGATTTATTGTACCTTAACACAATCACAGTTCTTGCAGTCTCTCCTCATCTTTTGGAACGAGATTCACTCATCAATAATTAGATATAGTAGTGCCTTGTGTGATGAGGATGGTTGTTGATTAGGGCCTCACATGACAGGTTGTATCATCTCTCTCTTGCGTACACTGCGCAAATTTATTCTTTGAGGACACTTGCTTGCAAGTGATCTAGATTATTATAATATTGGTCGTTGATTATGATTATGAGGCATTATGGATGTATTATATGTTATTTTTCTATATTGACTTAGACAGCTGCTATTGACTCAGTTTTCTTGAGTGTGAAAGATTTTGGACCTCGAGGATGCAGGGGCATCAATGAAACCCTTGGACTTTGGATCGAGTGAGGGAGTGGACTATTGGGTTTTATTGTTGTATATATGACATATGTGCATCTGATTAGATGTTATGATTATGGATCTCATTTCTAACATGATTCGTTGATGATGCAGGCTGACGATAGCTTGTCTATCGAACTCACATGTGGAGTATAGGGGTCATGCATGACTACTAGAGACATTGAGGGAGAGGTGTGGACAACAAACCTGCCACAACCTACTAGCACTCTTGTTGTGGCTCAAAACTGTAGATTAACAACTACATAGTTCGAGAATAACCATGATGCCGTGAGGGAAAACTGTGACAGTCGCTGACGATGATTCTAAGGGGCCAACAATAAGGTAGGGGAATTATTTCTTAGAGGCCCTTAGCCTTCCACAAGATCACCTGGAAGAGTATTGACTCCAAGGGTTTATTATGTCTACCAAGTCAATCAAGAGGTGAGTGGCACCCTTGGAGCACGTAATGCATCTTGAAGGGAACAACGTGCAAGGAAAATGGAAAGAGGCGAGTGGAAACCTTGGAGCAGGTAGTGCATCCTGAAGGACACGTCGCGCAAGAAAAACAAAAAGAGGCGAGTGGCACCCTTGGAGCACGTAGTGCGTCTTGAAGGGCACGTCGCACAAGGGAAATATATATAAGCGAGTGGAACCCTTGGAGAACCTAGTGTGTCCTGAAGGGCACGTCGCATTGTTAACTAATAAGAGAATAAACCTAGAAGGCCTTAGAACGAATAACGTGATAAGAAATATTAAAAAAAAAAATTCCTAATAAAATGTCGCCCAGCCTCGAAAATTAAAATCTAGGTCTAAAGTAATACTTGTGGTAAAAAATAATAAAAAATAATAATACTCATCATTAAACATGTGACGAAAAGGGGGTAAGAAAATTGATTAAATTATTAAAATCAAATTATTGAGGGATTTAAAACTTTAAAAGGGAAATGATTGTTTTGTTACACATGCTAATTAAAATTTATTAATTAAAAAGAAAAAAGGGGAAAAAGATAATTTTCTACACTTACTAATTTGATTTTAGATAAAAATGGAAACTTAAAAGAATTAGGAAACCAAGGGGAAAAGGGGGAAACGTAAATAAAAATGGAAACATAAGGAAAAAGAAGAATGACCAACTTAGCAAGGAATCTTGCCTTTAAGAACTTTCTAAATTGAACTCAACTAGTAAATTAGTAAGGGATAAAGTCATTAAATTGTGTAAGGGAATATGGGGACCCCCAGGAGCGATTCTAGGAATGATTTTAGTTGGGTGATGGAAATAGGAGTAATTAAATAATTAATGAAATTAATTTATGGTGCAACGAAGCGGATGGGTCACACATGTACGAGGAGAATTTTTCTGAATTAAATGATGGAACAATAAATTAAATGGGAATTTGGGAAAGAAGTGACTTAGAAATTCTATATAAAGAAGGGAGGAGGAGAAGGATGGATCTCCTCTATTATGTGTAACATTACGCTGCATAATTTTAGACTTGGCTAACTTAGCTTGTGGGAGTTGGGATACCCATTTCGGTGAGGAGTGGTAGCTCGACCTTGTGAGGCATGCTAGGAGCTAGTTGTTATGTTGTTTAGTGTGTCTGGCCCCTCTATGGCTCCCGGGGGATAAGGGAGAAGAAGAGTACCCCTAGAGTTGGTTTGGAGGTACTGGTGAAGTCTCATCAGTCGACAAGCAGGAGCTACACGGAGCGCATGGGACAATGACTCGAAGAAAATGACTTGGGCTAGGGTACACATGTTTTTATTCTACATGGTAGATTACTATTGACCTTACACTTTCATTTATGTACCTTTTTAACTGTGTAAAGAAGGTGTTTGACTTAGCAGTTTAATCAAGAACTTAAATTCCCCATAGTCTTAAGCTCACTAGTTGACTTGAATCCCTTGCCATTTGATCTATGAATGTTGTGACTCTCCTATTGATTTTATTGATTTGTTGTGAAAAGTTGTGCCTTTATACTTCTTCCTCATCCCTATTTTTTCATTCGATCCCTAAGTAGTTGGCCAAGAGCAAAATCGACGGTCGTCATTTCGGTGCATAGCGACCTATAGATTCTTATGCCCTACTTTTTTGTGTGTGGATGATTCTAATGCCTAGCTATCTACCCCTTTCTCACCTTTGCATTGATTGACTGTCTTGTGCCTTCTTGTGATTGAATACCTCTTCGTATTGTTTATCCTTTCTCCCTGCAAGCATTGAACCACAAAAAATTTTCCTGCAATTTATTACATTACGACGGTGAACTTTCTTTGCGTCTTTCATCCATTTGGCCTGTGACTCTTCTCTGCAAATTAATACATTTGATGGAGAACTTACCCTTTTAATGGTGGTGAATTAACACCTAGAATGAATGCGTTTTATAAGTTCAAATTACTTTTTATAATTGCATTATGACATCCTTTTATAATTGAGAATTCGTTATTTTGGGAATGACTGTGTTTATGAGTTTGTTTTCCATTTTGTAATCGTATTGTGACTGTATGAATGTGTCTTATCACCATGTAACTACGTTTTTATCTAATAATGTTGTATGTGAGTGCGTTTTTAGATCTGTGTTGGCAGTGTTAAGTTTTATAGATAGTAGCGAAATTAGGGTGTTGATAGACAATAATGAAATTAATTGTTTACATTATTCTTTAGAGAGCGCATCAACTTATTCCAGTTTTGAAAGAAAATTATGTTTATTGTTTGACAACAATTTATATGCACTGTGTAACGATTTTATTGTCGAGAGAATGAATGAATCAACATCATTCCTACCAGTGATAAATTATACACCAACATTATAATAAGTAACAAACAACAACGCTAATAAACTGTAAAATTGTATTTAATAAACATTAGTTGATTATTAATAGACACCCATACCATTTTACAGTTAGACAACCATTGTATAGGTATTGGGGACTACAAAATGAATGTTTTTTAGAGTGATTTTATATGTCGTTTATGGAAGCGATTTGTAATTTGTACGCTTGTTAGCCAACGATCTACATGCAATGATTTTATATATGGAAGCCTTTGTGTACTGGGTATTCGTATGACAACGATTGACAACATCATTGTGTATCCATTAGACTAACTACAGACAACGGGTTGTATCAGACAACATTGTTTTTTAACCTTGTTCAGACAGAGGAAGTCCGACTCCAGTTTTCTTGGATTATTGTACCTGCATTTGTTCAACACGACTTTTACCAGTGAAATTCGTTAATGTACCTGTGCTATCACCTTGCTCAACAAATTTGGGGCACATTACACTTCAATTCATTTACCCACAAATGTCTGTGTTGATACCTGAGTTTTAGTGAACCCCTCTATGTTTGTCGTAATTTCCCCCCCAGCTAATGGCATTTCATTCCCTGCGTTTGGATAGAGAAATGGTTGTCAACATATTTCTTGCATCTTTAATGTTGTTGATAATGAATAGCCTTGTAATTTTTAAGCTCTTCTATATTGAAATATGGGACAACAATATCCCTGTTTGTTATGTTATATTAAAATATTGGACATCATTACCATTCTTTTAGTTCTGCTATATCACTTTAGTTTTTCTATATCATTTATATTTGTACAGATATATCGTCGTTAACAATGACATTTTGGAAAACATTTTCTATTTTGTTTAGTGCAGAGATGACATAGAGAGAGAATAAGTTTGGTGACGATTTATTTGTTCGGTGAGTTGTGCCGACATAGATAGTGACTCCGTTGGACATAATTTATAGACAACAAATTTATGGCAGCATAGATTTCATTTCATATATTGGTAGGTCAATGATTTTTATACTTAGCTACTTCATCTAACGGGCTTAATTAATTACATTAATTAACATCTCCTTTAAGGTGAAGAGAACTTCAAGGAAAAGAAAAGTAGATTTTCTACACAAGAAATTAATAAATTTGTTAATGCTAAATGAGATAAAAGTTTTAAAATTTACTTGTTTTTATAAAAACTTGTGGGATTATCGTTTGTTAGACAAGGATAAATGTTGAATTTTAGGACTGTTAGACTTTTTTTCATTGGCGTAATAGTTGATTATCTTGCATGATCTTATTGGTCAAGGGACTAGTACATTTATCAATTAAAACTATTAATGGCTAACAATTACCTTGGTGATTATGCGCCTTGTGCCTTAGGTCAAGCTGGAAGGGGAGGTTGTTCATAGTCTCCTTCGGTCATTCATGAAGGTTAAATCGAGTGATGATCATATTGCACCATGTTGACTTGTTGCTTGGGTGTGTGGGTATCATCTTCTTGTTAGTGTGACATCCCTATCTTGTGCACACTCAGCGAACTTATTCTTTAAGGACACTTGCTTGAAAGTGATCTAGATTATTATACTATTGGGCATTTGATTATGATTATGAGGCATTATGGATTGTTGGCTACTTATTTTTCTCTATGGCAATAGATAGGTGCTATTGAATCGTTTTTCCTGAGTGTGCAGGATTTTAAACCTCAGGGATGCAGAGACATCGATGAAACCCCTTGGACTCTAGATCGAGTCAGGGAGTGGAATGTTTGGGTTTGATTGTTGTATATATGACATTTGTGCATCTGATTAGATGATATGATTATGGATACTATTTATATCATGATTCATTGATGATGCGGGCTAATGATAGCTTGTCAACCAGACTCACATGTGGAGTAGAGGGGTCATGCACGATAACTAGAGACGTTGATGGAGAGGTGTTGACAACAGCCCTACCCTAGCCTACTATCACTCTCGTCGTGTCTCAAGTCATAGGTTAACGATTACCTAGTTCGAGCAGACCAACGATGCCATGAGGGATGACTACGACAGTCGCTCACGATGATTCTAAGGGGTGCGTAGTAAGGCATGGGCCTTATTCCTTAGAGGCCCTTAGTCTCCCACAAGATCACTTGGTGGAGTATTGACTCTAGGGTTTTTTTATGTCTACCAAGTCAGTGAAGAGGTGAGTGGCACCCTTGGAGCACGTAGTGCATCTTGAAGGGAAAGTCGCGCAAGAAAAATAGAAAGAGGCAAGTGGCACCCTTGGACAACGTAATGCGTCCTGAGGGCCACGTCGTGCAAGGGAAACAAAATGAGGTGAGTGGAACCCTTGGAGCACCTAGTCTGTCTTGAAGGGCATGTCGTGTTGTTAAATAATAAATGAATAAAACTAGATGGCCTTAGAATGCATAACATGATAAGAAAGATTTAAAAACAATTTCCCTAATAAAATATCGCCCAGCCTCGAAAATTAAAATCTAGGTCTAAGTGATACTTGTGATAAAAAATAAATATAAAAATAAATAAACAATAATAATAATCATATTTAATAATGTGACGAGAATGGGGTAAGCGATTAAAATAATTTATAAAAAATATTTTGGGGGATAAAATTTAAATAGGGGAAATAATTGTTTTGTTACATCTGCTAATTAAAAATTTATTAATTAAAAAGAAAAAGGGGAAAAAGGTAATTTTCTACACTTTCCTTTTCGAGTTTTAAATGAAAAGGGAAAGAGGGAAGTTTAAAATAATTAGGAAACTAGGAAAAACTGGGAAACATAAAGAGAAGGGAAAACCTAAGGGAAAAAAACCAAAAAGACTAACTTAGAAAGGTATCTTGCATTTAACAACTTTGTAAATTGAACTCACTAGTGAATTAGTAAGGGGGAAAGTCATTAAAATGTGTAAGGTAATATGGGGACAACTAGGAGCAATTCTAGGAATTCTTTTAGGTGGGTGAGGGAAATAGGAGTAATTAATTAATTAATGAAATTAATTTATGGTGCAATGAAGGGGATGGGTGACACATGTAGAGGGAGGATATTTATGAATTAAATGATTGAACAATAAATTAAATGGTATTTTGGGAAAGTAAATGACTTAGAAACTCTATATAAAGGAGGGAGAAGGAGGATGATGGCTCTCTACTGTTATGCGTAACACTACACTGCAAAATTTTAGACTTGAATGACTTAGCTTGTGGGAGTTGGGATACCCATCTCGGTGAGGAGTGGTAGCTCGGCCTTGCGAGGTGAGCTAGGAGCTCTATGTTCTCTGGTTTAGTGTGCATGACCCCTTTAAGGCTCGTGGGGATAAGGGGGAAGAAGCGTACCCCTAGTGTTGGATGGGAGGTACCGATGAAGTCTCATTAGTCGACAAGTGATAGGTGCACGGAGTGCTCAGGAAAATGACTCAGAGTGGATGACTTGAGCTATAGTATGCTTACTTTTATTCTGCATGATAGATTATTATTTTACCTTACTCTTTCATTTCTGTACTTTTAATTGGGAAAATAAAATGTTGACTTAGCATTTCAACCGAGAACTAAAATTTCCCCATAGCCTTAATCTCGCTACTTGAATTGATCCCCTTGGCATTCGATCCCTCAATGTTGTGTCTGCCCTCTTGGTTTTGTTGATTGTTGTGAAGAGTTGTGTTATTTTTACTTCGTCCTCATCCCTAGTCCATCAGTCCATGCATCATAAGTCGGCTAGGAGCCGAATCGATGATCATCGCTTTGGTGCACAATGACCTATAGATTACAATTCCCTTATTTTCTATGCATGGATGCTGAGCGAAGAACTATTATCATCTGTGTACCCCTATTGATTGTTCTTGGCTGATTGATGGTCATTGCACCTTCTCTGTGATTTTAGTGACAACGTTTCTTATTAGATTGGGACTGTGTTTATTTTATTTTACTTCCACTTGAACTTCAACATTTGATTTGGATATGCCTGATTTTTTGTGTGTGGGTTGTGTGTACCGGGCGTTTTTACTATCTACGATTGTCACCCTTAATGAAGAATAGACATTGTGTTTTTTTTAAACCCATAGTTGTGATTTTTCCCCTATGCTATTATAACTTTGAAGACGATTTTCACTCTAGATTGGCCACACTGGACAACGATTTACATTCCTTCTCTGCGATTTCATATTTACCACATGATTTCTTAGAATTGGATCCTTATCTGATTTCTCGAAGCCTGTTGCAGAACTGAATCCGATTCTGATCATGCATGTCGCCCCTCTCCAATCCATATAATACTCTGTGATTTTCTTTTATCTTTTCTCGGCATTGATACTCTGTAATTTTACTGCGATTGCGCTTAGTGTTGATACCCTGCCTTATCATGTTACTGAATGAATTACACATTTAGACATTAATATATTTTAAAGTTGGGTAGCTATTCATACGGTAGCAAATTAATACGATTGAAGTATTGCAGTAATATTTCATTCCAATTTTATATGTAAAGGATAGTAAGGACTTCTTTAGACAACGAGTTTTTTTTTAATTACAAACAAAAAATGATTTCCCTTCAGATAGTGCCTCAATTATTAACTGCAATTTACACCATTCCACTCTGGTTTTACATTATATATGGCTTGAATTTAGACATGTCGGCAATTGGATTTAAGTTTTCATTTTCTTTTATGGAGACACCAACTTTATTACATTACGGATTATAATTACATCTATGATATGAGAATCTGTATGGCTATAATTTCTTAATAACATTGGACAACAATTTAGTTATAGGTATCATTGATTTTGGGTAGCGAATTGTGGCCTGGATAGTAATCCTGATTTCACAACAGCTAAATTACATGACAGTGAGTTAGCTAGAGAACGATGTCTAATTGATTAAATCCTTAATTAGACACTGAACGATATCAATATTTCTCGGTTAAATTCTTATATTTTCTTTCACTTTGACAAGAATATCTTATTCAGATAGAGATAACTTCTAGATGTGTTGGAGAACTAAATTAATTTATGAACAATAAAGTTATTTTGTATACATTGAACAAACAACGTTGATATTTGTATCTTAGACAACGTTAGTTTATTATCTTATGTAATAGACATCCTTGGCATATAGTTAATATACAACTTCTCACAACATTTACTAGACAGTGTTGAATTTATCCCATCGTTGAACTCTCCACTTAATTACACTATTATGACATGGTTTCTAGCTATATTTGTGGCAACGATTTCATGCATGGAAAGGACAGGAATATCCTTCCTGTATTTTAGACAACCAGGTAATTGATTTTGTGTTTTGATGGCAAACGAATTTGCATTTTTACTAGATAGCTAACTAATTGCTTCAACATTTATACCCCTGAGTTTTTACATTTACCTCACAACGATTATAATTGGATTTATTGTTTCTAGACAACGTTCCTCTCTTTTTTTAATTAGCAATGATAATTATTGTTGTAGGATATCATTTAATAATATCATCAATTACATTGAATGGCTCTGAGTGACATTTAATTATGAACAAGCATATAGGATTAGTTCTCATTAAATAGGACCGGGGTGGAAATTATTTATCAGAAGAATAATAGCATCAAATTGCATCTAATAGCTTGACATGACATTTATTTATAAATAAGAAAGATAGCATTAACATGGCATTAAATAGTGTCGAATGGATTTTATTTATTTATAACCGCAAATTGCATTGAAATGGCACACATTTTAGACAATGAAATAACATCGAATAGTGGAAAATAACATTGAGTGGCATTACTTATAGACATCTATATCTTTAAGGATTAGCCCTTTTTAGACAACATTGTTGATTATTCTTAAGCAACGTGGAGCACCCTTAAAATGTTAGGTATTTCACTTAATTTAATGAACAATTTACAACTATTGATAAGCATATTTGATTTGATTAAGTGCCCTTATTAGTGCACACCATGATAAATTTATGACCTTAGTAGCTACGTAAAAGTTAGTCCTTCACACTCGACATCTTGCTTATCAGTTAAGAGTCAGGTTGTTGGCAGAGTCGGGTTTTAGCTTGAGCTTTTCTTTGGTTGACATCATCCTCTATTTTGTCGACCTATTACTTGGCGTGTGGGTGTTGTCTTCTTGTCATTTGTTAGGCTCCTAGTGCGGGGAATTTTCATGAGTCCTTGGTCGAGATAGGTTATGTTGAGTAAGGGTTATTGCCGCACTTAGGATGATATGAGTCCTGATGAGGGGATCCTGGCGCGCCCTGTTGGATCACCTGGAAGAGTATTGACTCCAGGGATTTTTTATGTTTACCAAGTTAATCAAGAGGCGAGTGGCACCCTTGGAGCACATAATTCATCTTGAAGGGAACAACGTGCAAGGAAAATGGAAAGAGGCGAGTGGAAACCTTGGAGCAGGTAGTGCATCCTGAAGGACACGTCGTGCAAGAAAAACAAAATGAGGCGAGTGGCACCCTTGGAGCATGTAGTGTGTCTTGAAGGGCATGTCGCACAAGGGAAATATAATGAAGCGAGTGGAACCCTTGGAGCACCTAGTGTGTCCTGAAGGGCATGTCGCATTGTTAACTAATAAGAGAATAAACCTAGAAGGCCTTAGAACGAATAACGTGATAAGAAAGATTTAAAAACAATTTTCCTAATAAAATGTCGCCCAGCCTCGAAAATTAAAATCTAGGTCTAAAGTAATACTTGTGGTAAAAAATAAAAAAAAATAATAATACTCATCATTAAACATGTGACGAAAAGTGGGTAAGAAAATTGATTAAATTATGAAAATCAAATTATTGAGGGATTTAAAACTTTAAAAGGGAAATGATTGTTTTGTTACACATGCTATTTAAAATTTATTAATTAAAAAGAAAAAAGGGGAAAAAGATAATTTTATACACTTACTAATTTGAGTTTAGATAAAAATGCAAATTTAAAAGAATTAGGAAACCAAGGGGAAAAGGGGGAAACGTAAATAAAAAAGGAAACATAAGGAAAAAGAAGAATGACCAACTTAGCAAGGAATCTTGCCTTTAAGAACTTTCTAAATTGAACTCAACTAGTAAATTAGTAAGGGGGAAAGTCATTAAATTGTGTAAGGGAATATGGGGAACCCTAGGAGCGATTCTAGGAATGATTTTAGGTGGGTGATGGAAATAGGAGTAATTAAATAATTAATGAAATTAATTTATGGTGAAATGAAGGGGATGGGTCACACATGTACGAGGAGAATTTTTCTGAATTAAATGATTGAACAATAAATTAAATGGGAATTTGGGAAAGAAGTGACTTAGAAATTCTAGATAAATAAGGGAGGAGGAGAAGGATGGATCTCCTCTATTATGTGTAACGTTACACTGCATAATTTTAGACTTGACTAACTTAGCTTGTGGGAGTTGGGATACCCATCTCGGTGAGGAGTGGTAGCTCGACCTTGTGAGGCATGTTAGGAGCTAGTTGTTATGTTGTTTAGTGTGTATGGCCCCTCTATGGCTCCAAGGGGATAAGGGGGAAGAAGAGTACCCCTAGAGTTGGTTGGGAGGTACTGGTGAAGTCTCATCAGTCGGCAAGCAGGAGCTGCACGGAGCGCATGGGACAACGACTCAAAGAAAATGACTTGGGCTAGGGTACACATGTTTTTATTCTACATGGTAGATTACTATTGACCTTACACTTTCATTTATGTACCTTTTTAACTGTGTGAAGAAGGTGTTTGACTTAGCAGTTTAATCAAGAACTTAAATTCCCCATAGTCTTAAGCTCACTAGTTGACTTGAATCCCTTGCCATTTGATCTTTGAATGTTGTGACTGTCCTATTGATTTTATTGATTTGTTGTGAAAAGTTGTGCCTTTCTACTTCTTCCTCATACGTATTTTGTCAGTCCATGCCTAAGCAGTCGGCCAAGAGCAGAATCGACGGTCGTCATTTCGGTGCATAGCGACCTATAGATTCTAATGCCCTACTTTTTTGTGCGTGGAGGTTTCTAATGCCTAGCTATCTACCCCTTTCTCACCTTTGCATTGATTGATTGTCTTGTGCCTTCTTGTGATTGAATACCTCTGCGTATTGTTTATCATTTCTCCCTGCAAGCATTCAACCACAAAAAAATTTCCTGCAATTTATTACATTACGATGGCAAACTTTCTCTGCGTCTTTCATCCATTTGGTTTGTGACTCTTCTCTGCAAATTAATACATTTGATGGAGAATTTTACCTAGGGAATTTACCCTTTTAATGGTGGTGAATTAACACCTGGAATGAATGCGTTTTATAAGTGAAAATTACTTTTTATAATTGCATTATGACATCCTTTTATAATTGAGAATTTGTTATCTTGGGAATCACTGTGTTTATGATTTTGTTTTCCATTTTGTAATCGTATTGTGATTGTATGAATGCGTCTTATCACCATGTAACTACGTTTTTATCTAATAATGTTGTATGTGAGTGCGTTTTTAGATCTGTGTTGGCAGTGTTAAGTTTTATAGATAGTAGCGAAATTAAGGTGTTGATAGACAATAATGAAATTAATTGTTTACATTATTCTTTAGAGAGCGCATCAACTTATTCCAGTTTTGAAAGCGAATTATGTTTATTGTTTGACAACAATTTATATGCACTATGTAACGATTTTATTGTCGAGAGAATGAATGAATCAACATCATTCCTACCAGTGATAAATTATACACCAACATTATAATAAGTAACAGACAACAGTGTTAATAAACTGCAAAATTGTATTTAATAAACATTAGTTGATTATTAATAGACACCCATACCATTTTACAGTTAGACAACCATTGTATAGGTATTGGGGACTACAAAATGAATGTTTTTGAGAGTGATTTTATATGTCGTTTATGGAAGCGATTTGTAATTTGTGCCCTTGTTAGCCAACGATCTACATGCAATGATTTTATATATGGAAGCCTTTGTGTACTGGGTATTCTTATGAAAATGATTGACAACATCATTGTGTATTTATTAGACTAACTACAGACAACGGGTTGTATCAGACAACATTGTTTTTTAACCTTGTTCAGACAGAGGAAGTCCGGCTCTAGTTTTCTTGGATTATTGTACCTGCATTTGTTCAACACGACTTTTACCAGCGAAATTCGTTAATGTATGTGTGATATCACCTTGCTCAAAAAATTTGGGGCACATTACACTTCAATTGATTTACCCACAAATGTCCGTGTTGATACCTGAGTTTTAGTGAACCCCTCTATGTTTGTCGTAATTTCCCCCCCAGCTAATGGCATTTCATTCCCTGCGTTTGGATAGAGAAATGGTTGTCAGCATATTTCCTGCATGTTTAATGTTGTTGATAATGAATAGCCTTGTAATTTTTAAGCTCTTCTATATTGAAATATGGGACAACAATATCCCTGTTTGTTATGTTATATTAAAATATTGGACATCATTACCATTCTTTTAGTTCTGCTATATCACTTTAGTTTTTCTATATCATTTATATTTGTACAGATATATCGTCGTTAACAATGACATTTTGGAAAACATTTTCTATTTTGTTTAGTGTAGAGATGACATAGAGAGAGAATAAGTTTGGTCACGATTTATTTGTTCGGTGAGTTGTGCCGACATAGATAGTGACTCCATTGGACATAATTTACAGACAACAAATTTATGGCAGGATAGATTTCATTTCATATATTGGTAGGTCGATGATTTTTATACTTAGCTACTTCATCTAACGGGCTTAATTAAGTACATTAATTAACATCTCCTTTAAGGTGAAGAGAACTTCAAAGAAAAGAAAAGTAGATTTTCTACACAAGAAATTAATAAATTTGTTAATGCTAAATGAGATAAAAGTTTTAAAATTTACTTGTTTTTATAAAAACTTGTGGGATTATCGTTTGTTAGACAAGGATAAATGTTGAATTTTAGGACTGTTAGACTTTTTTTCATTGGCGTAATAGTTGATTATCTTGCATGATCTTATTGGTCAAGGGACTAGTACATTTATCAATTAAAACTATTAATGGCTAACAATTACCTTGGTGATTATGCGCCTTGTGCCTTAGGTCAAGCTGGAAGGGGAGGTTGTTCATAGTCTCCTTCGGTCATTCATGAAGGTTAAATCGAGTGATGATCATATTGCACCATGTTGACTTGTTGCTTGGGTGTGTGGGTATCATCTTCTTGTTAGTGTGACATCCCTATCTTGTGCACACTCAGCGAACTTATTCTTTAAGGACACTTGCTTGAAAGTGATCTAGATTATTATACTATTGGGCATTTGATTATGATTATGAGGCATTATGGATTGTTGGCTACTTATTTTTCTCTATGGCAATAGATAGGTGCTATTGAATCGTTTTTCCTGAGTGTGCAGGATTTTAAACCTCAGGGATGCAGAGACATCGATGAAACCCCTTGGACTCTAGATCGAGTCAGGGAGTGGAATGTTTGGGTTTGATTGTTGTATATATGACATTTGTGCATCTGATTAGATGATATGATTATGGATACTATTTATATCATGATTCATTGATGATGCGGGCTAATGATAGCTTGTCAACCAGACTCACATGTGGAGTAGAGGGGTCATGCACGATAACTAGAGACGTTGATGGAGAGGTGTTGACAACAGCCCTACCCTAGCCTACTATCACTCTCGTCGTGTCTCAAGTCATAGGTTAACGATTACCTAGTTCGAGCAGACCAACGATGCCATGAGGGATGACTACGACAGTCGCTCACGATGATTCTAAGGGGTGCGTAGTAAGGCATGGGCCTTATTCCTTAGAGGCCCTTAGTCTCCCACAAGATCACTTGGTGGAGTATTGACTCTAGGGTTTTTTTATGTCTACCAAGTCAGTGAAGAGGTGAGTGGCACCCTTGGAGCACGTAGTGCATCTTGAAGGGAAAGTCGCGCAAGAAAAATAGAAAGAGGCAAGTGGCACCCTTGGACAACGTAATGCGTCCTGAGGGCCACGTCGTGCAAGGGAAACAAAATGAGGTGAGTGGAACCCTTGGAGCACCTAGTCTGTCTTGAAGGGCATGTCGTGTTGTTAAATAATAAATGAATAAAACTAGATGGCCTTAGAATGCATAACATGATAAGAAAGATTTAAAAACAATTTCCCTAATAAAATATCGCCCAGCCTCGAAAATTAAAATCTAGGTCTAAGTGATACTTGTGATAAAAAATAAATATAAAAATAAATAAACAATAATAATAATCATATTTAATAATGTGACGAGAATGGGGTAAGCGATTAAAATAATTTATAAAAAATATTTTGGGGGATAAAATTTAAATAGGGGAAATAATTGTTTTGTTACATCTACTAATTAAAAATTTATTAATTAGAAAGAAACAGGGGAAAAAGTTAATTTTCTACACTTTCCTTTTCGAGTTTTAAATGAAAAGGGAAAGAGGGAATTTTAAAATAATTAGGAAACTAGGAAAAACTGGGAAACATAAAGAGAAGGGAAAACCTAAGGAAAAAAAACCAAAAAGACTAACTTAGTAAGGTATCTTGCATTTAACAACTTTGTAAATTGAACTCACTAGTGAATTAGTAAGGGGGAAAGTCATTAAAATGTGTAAGGGAATATGGGGACAGCTAGGAGCAATTCTAGGAAATCTTTTAGGTGGGGGAGGGAAATAGGAGTAGTTAATTAATTAATGAAATTAATTTATGGTGCAATGAAGGGGATGGGTGACACACGTAGAGGGAGGATATTTATGAATTAAATGATTGAACAATAAATTAAATGGTATTTTGGGAAAGTAAATGACTTAGAAACTCTATATAAAGGAGGGAGAAGGAGGATGATGGATCTCTACAGTTATGCATAACACTACGTTGCAAAATTTTAGACTTGACTGACTTAGATTGTGGGAGTTGGGATACCCATCTCGGTGAGGAGTGGTAGCTCGGCCTTGCGAGGTGAGCTAGGAGCTCTATGTTCTCTGGTTTAGTCTGCGTGACCCCTTTAAGGCTCGTGGTGATAAGGGGGAAGAAGCATACCCCTAGTGTTGGATGGGAGGTACCGATGAAGTCTCATTAGTCAACAAGTGATAGGTACACAGAGTGCTCAGGAAAATGACTCAAAGTGGATGACTTGAGCTATAGTATGATTACTTTTATTCTGCATGATATATTATTATTTTACCTTACTCTTTCATTTATGTACTTTTAATTGTGAAAATAAAATGTTGACTTAGCATTTCAACCGAGAACTAAAATTTCCCCATAGCCTTAAGCTCGCTACTTGACTTGATCCCCTTGGCATTCGATCCCTGAATGTTTTGTCTGCCCTCTTGGTTTTGTTGATTGTTGTGAAGAGTTGTGTTATTTTTACTTCGTCCTCATCCCTAGTCCATCAGTCCACGCATCAACAGCCGGCTAGGAGCTGAATCGATGATCATCGCTTTGGTGCACAATGACCTATAGATTACAACTCCCCTATTTTCTATGCATGGATGATGAGCGAAGAACTATTATCATCTTTGTACCCCTGTTGATTGTTCTTGGCTGATTGATGGTCATTGCACCTTCTCTGTGATTTTAGTGACCACGTTTCTTATTAGATTGGGACTGTGTTTATTTTATTTTATTTCCACTTGAACTTCAACATTTGATTTGGATATGCTTCTTTTTTGTGTCTGGGTTGTGTGTATCGAGCGTTTGTACTATCTACGATTGTCACCCTTGATGAAGAATTGACATTGCGTTTTTTTTAAACCCATAGTTGTGATTTTTTCCCTATGATATTATAACTTCGAAGACGATTTTCACTCTGGATTGGCCACACTGGACAACGATTTACATTCCTTCTCTGTGATTTCATATTTACCACTTGATTTCTTAGAATTGGATCCTTATCTGATTTCTCGAAGCCTGTTGCAGAACTGAATATGATTCTGATCATGCATGTCGCCCCTCTCCAATCCATATAATACTCTGTGATTTTCTTTTATCTTTTCTCGGTGTTGATACTCTATAATTTTACTGCGATTGCGCTTGGTGTTGATACCCTGCCTTAACATGTTACTGAATGAATTGCACATTTAGAGATTAATATATTTTAAATTCGGGTAGTTATTCATACGGTAGCAAATTAATACGATTGAAGTATTGCAGTAATATTTCATTCCAATTTTATATGTAAAGGATAGTAAGGACTTCTTTAGACAACGAGTTTTTTTTTAATTACAAACAAAAAGCGATTTCCCTTCAGATAGTGCCTCAATTATTAACTGCAATTTACACCCTTCCACTCCGGTTTTACATTATATATGGCTTGAATTTAGACATGTCGGCAATTGGATTTAAGTTTTCATTTTCGTTTATTGAGACACCAACTTTATTACATTATGGATAATAATTACATCTATGATTTGAGAATCTGTATGGCTATAATTTCTTAATAACATTGGACAACAATTTAGTTATAGGTAGCATTGATTTTGGGTAGCGAATTGTGGCGTGGATAGTAATCCTGATTTCACAACAGCTAAATTACATGACAATGAGTTATCTAGAGAAGGATGTATAATTGATTAAATCCTTAATTAGACACTGAACGATATCAATATTTCTCGGTTAAATTCTTATATTTTCTTTCACTTTGACAACAATATCTTATTCAAATAGAGATAACTTCTAGATGTGTTGGAGAACTAAATTAATTTATGAACAATAAAGTTATTTTGTATACATTGAACAAACAACGTTGATATTTGTATCTTAGACAATGTTAGTTTATTATCTTATGTAATAGACATCCTTGGCATATAGTTAATATACAACTTCTCACAACATTTACTAGACAGTGTTGAATTTATTCCATCGTTGAAATCTCCACTTAATTACACTATTATGACATCGTTTCTAGCTATATTTGTGGCAACGATTTCATGCATGGAAAGGACAGGAATATCCTTCCTGTATTTTAGACAGCCAGGTAATTGATTTTGTGTTTTGATGGCAAACAAATTTGCATTTTTACTAGATAGCTAACTAATTGCTTCAGCATTCATACCCCTGCGTTTTTACATTTACCTCACAACGATTCTAATTGGATTTATTGTTTCTAGACAACGTTCCTCTCTTTTTTTAATTAGAAATGATAATTATTGTTGTATGATATCATTTAATAATAGCATCAACTGCATTGAATGGCTCTGAGTGACATTTAATTATGAACAAGCATATAGGATTAATTCTCATTAAATAGGACCGGGGTGGAAATTATTTATTAGAAGAATAATAGCATCAAATTGCATCTAATAGCTTGACATGATATTTATTTATAAATAAGAAAGATAGCATTAACATGGAATTAAATAGTGTCGAATGGATTTTATTTATTTATAACCGCAAATTGCATTGAAATGGAACACATTTTAGACAACGAAATAACATCGAATAGTGGAAAATAACATTGAGTGGCATTACTTATAGACATCTATATCTTTAAGGATTAGCCCTTTTTAGACAACATTGTTGATTATTCTTAAGCGACGTGGAGCGGCCTTAAAATGTTAAGTAGTTCACTTAATTTAATGAACAATTTACAATTGTTGATAAGCGTATTTGATTTGATTAAGTGCCCTTATTAGTGCACACCATGATAACTTTATGACCTTAGTAGCTACGTAAAAGTTCATCCTTCGCACTCGACATATTTCTTATCAGTTAAGAGACAGGTTGTTGGCAGAGTCGGGTTTTAGCTTGAGCTTTTCTTTGTTTGAAATCATCCTCTATTTTGTTGACCTATTACTTGGCGTGTGGGTGTTGTCTTCTTGTCATTTGTTAGGCTCCTAGTGCGGGGAATTGTCATGAGTCCTTGGTATAGATAGGTTATGTTGCGTAAGGGTTATCGCCGCACTCACGATGATATGAGTCATGATGAGGGGATCCTGGCGCGCCCTGTTGGATAGAGGCGAATGATATTTTGGCTAGAGTTTGTGCTTCATGTATGAGTGTTGTCAATCATTGTGAGTTGGTGCTAGTGCTTAGGTTGTAAAGGCTTCATGCGTTTGGTTTGCGCACCTTGAGGTTCTAGTCATTGGTCGTAAAGGTCGTTTTGTCGAGAGGGGGATGTTTCCCCTTATCTTTTAGGCGTGGTATGGTTGTGTTGGGCGATTTGTCGTTTCTATTTGTTGTTCTACGCACATTTGTCCAGTTTCTCTTGTGCCAGTGTGTGGAGTCATAGTTTTTTGTTTCCTAGATTGTGTACTTGCATTTGTCGTTAGTGGTGTGGTTAAACTGTTGTCGTCATCACCTTCTTCCCTAAAAACAAAAAAAAAATTGCACTTATGCTTCACTTATAGTTGTAACGAAGGGGTTGTTACATATGGTATTAGAGCGGGTTCAACCTGTGACTTGGGATCACTACAGATTTTGTAATTAAGTTGACTTGTATTCATGTAGGTAATCAGGGATAGAGGATGTTGCAGAGGAAGACAATGGGGTTCTAGGGGAGGATGTGTGATGCCTCTAGGGAGACAAACAAGTTGTCGGGCAGGAGAAGATAGTGATGAGTGATGTAGTTGGCCTGATGTGATCTTTTCAGTGCATGTCTAAGGCACTGATCAACAATTTAGATAGAGATGAGGCTAAGGAATCGGCACCCCGTGAGGGTCCACCCCACACTCCTGTTGGTACTGGTACCATTCACTGCGAGCTCGAGGAGGTTAAATTTATCGATTTCTTTGGTGCCCCAGATGGCGCAGCCACCGAGGCATGGTTATAGAATATGGCGATGTGATTTTCACTTTGCGACTATACCTCCAACATGAAGGTCCACATGGAGTTATTTCAACTAAAGGGGATCACTCTTCTATAGTGGAAGATGCTTCTACCACAACGGAACATGGTCGTTGAAGACGTGTCATGGAAACTATTCTAGGAATGGTTATGAGAGAGGTACCTATCATATGAATTCATTGAACGCCATCTCAACAAGTTCAACACCTTACGACAGGGCATCCATATGGTGCTCGAGTATGAGGCCCATTTCATGGAGTTGCTTTGGTATGCTCTGCATCTTAATACTGAGAAACTTCAGGTCGATAGGTTTGTGTTCAGTTTTAATGGGATCATACGTTCAAAGGTTATGATTATGATGCCTTAGACCTTGCATGATGCCATCCAGAAGGCCCTCATAGCAGAGGAGGAGATTATCAGCGGGGGTCAGAGGACTTCAGCGAGACCATCAGGACAAGTGTCATTTGGTGTGTTGCAGCATCAGACCCCAGCTAGAAAGACGCCTAGGTATTGTGGCATCTAGAGAAGATCCACTTTCACTACACCTCGATGACCAATGCCCCAGCAGTGAACACCTTATCAAGGACCATGGCATCAGCAACAACAATAATTTAGTCCTGTTAGTAGAACAAACTAGGATTCTAGGCTGGTGGGCCATCATATTCTACTTTGGGTACCGCGAGTAATGAACCAAAGAATGGGTGTTCGACTTGTGGGGAGCCACACTACCAACGCGACTTCCCAGTGGAGACGACTAGAGCATTTGGATCATCTGTACCCACTACCATGGGATATTTGGGCAAGGCCCATTAGATTCATGCAACGGTGAATAACTGCTAGGCAGACCACCAGTCGACTGTGCTTGAGACATCAGGTATCATCGCTGACCAGACCCTTATAATTTTGATAGATCTTCATTCTACCGAGAGTTTCAGTTATGGTGCAGTGCTAAAAATGATTAAGGTAAATGTAGTCGAACAAGATGAGTTTAGATTTGTAGAGATGGATTCAGGAGCCAATCAAAAGGTTGGAGGGAAGGTTACGAACTATACCCTTACCTTGGGAGAGTTTTTCACGAGGTCCAACTTGTATGTCACTATATTAGGATCTTATGATGTCGTGATTGGTATGGACTGGTTGGAATTGCATGAGGTGATACTCAACTGTAATACAAAAAAATTGAGCTTGGTTGATGATGAGGGACAAAGGTGCATGAATGTAGGTCAGAAGCATGGAGTTCCCTTGAGGTTCATATCTTCTTTGCAGCTACAGAAGAGCATGCACAAGGGATGTAAGATTTATGCGATCCTTGCGTTAAACGAGAATGGAGTAGCAGAAGGTATATAACACCTTCCAGTGGTTAGAGAGTTTGTAAACGTATTTCTAGAGAAGTTACTTGGGATTCCACTGGAGAGGGAATTGAAATTTACCATACACCTAAAACTAGGGACTGAACCAATAGCGAGAACACCTTACCATATGTCAGATCCGAAGTTACAGGAGTTGAGAATGAAACTGAAGGAGTTGTTGGACCTACGACTTATACATCCAAGTGTGTCACTGTGGAGTGCACCTATTATTTTCATACAAAAGAAAGATGGGTCATGGAGGCTTTGCATTGACTACCATCAATTGAAGAAGGCAATGATCAAGAATCAATATTCGTTGTCGAGGATTGATGATCTGTTCGATCAAATGAAGGATGTGACAATGTTTTGAAATATTGATTTGTGATCAGGGTATCACCAGTTACGAATCAAGGAGGTTGACGTCCCTAATACTGCCTTCAATATGAGGTTTGGGCATTACGATTTTACTATTTTCCAGTTTGGATTGAAAAAAAACCCAGGGGTATTTATGAGTTTGATGAACGGGGTGTTCTGCAAGTACTTGGACAAGTTCGTCCAAGTATTCATTGATGATATTTTGATTTACTCTCAGATGAAGGAGGAGGATGACGAGCACTTTCACTTGGTACTACAGTGTTTGCGGGAGAACAAATTGTATGGGAAGTTGTCGAAATGCTCATTTTATCAATCGAAGATTCACTACTTAGGGCATGTCATCTTCGGTGAAGGTATCGCCATGGATCCTAGAAAGGTCGAGGCTATTATGGAATGGCCTATGCCGAAAAATGTCTCGGAAGTGCGTAGATTCTTTGGTTTAGGAGGATAATATCAATGGTTCGTCAAGGGATTTTCAAAGATAGAAAACCTAATTACAGAGTTACAGAATAAGAACAAGAAGTTTGTTTGGACAAAGAAATGCGCAGAAACATTTTAGAGGCTCAACAAGATGTTGAAAACAACACTGATACTAAAGGTCCCTAACATGGATGCGGACTTCTTGGTATGCACTGACACATCCAAGGAAGGCTTAGGCAGAGTCTTTATGCAAGATGGTGAAGTGATCGCTAACATCTCGGGAAAACTGAGAAGGAACGGGGAGAACTATGTGACTCACAATTTGGATTTGTTAGCCATTGTATATTCCTTGAAGGTTTGGAGAAACTATCTTGTTGGATGAAAATTTGAACTAAAGAGAGACCACTGTGGACTACAACATATCTTTACACAAAGCGACCTGAACGCACGACAACGATGTTGGTCCTAATTGTTTAGTGACTAGGATTTCGAGATAACTTACATAAAGGGAACAATGAACCAAGTGGCAGATGCATTGAGTCATAGACGACGCATATTTTCAGTGTTGCCAGTTTAGACGAATCTACGTGAAAGGATTCTAACTTTACAGCACAACAATGACTGGTACAAACAGGTCGAGGATTTTATCACACAAAACACAATGATGGTAGCAAAATTTGAGGGATTTATGTTTGACGACGATGGATTATTGAGGTTTATAAATCAGATTTATGTACCACCAAACGAGGAGTTGAGGACTTTGATCCTAAATGAAGCTGACAAAGTAGTGTACATGGCCCACCTAGGAGTCACGGAGATGAGGGTGGACCTTAAACCCTTATTCTTCTAGAAGGGAATGAAGGAAAACATAGTAAACTATGTGTCCAGATGTCTAGAATGTCAATAGGTAAAGGCTAAACATAGACATCCAGCAGGATTACTATAGCCACATGCTATTCTGTAATAGAAATGAGAGGTCATTTCTATGGATTTCATTCTTGGATTTCCACTGATGGCAAGGAGACATGACTCAATTTTTGTGGTAGTTGACACTCTGACGAAGAGTTCTCATTCTATTTCTGTGCATACGATGTATCAGGAACCTAAAATAGCTAGATTTTTCATCAGTGACATTGTGAGGCTACATGGCATACTTAAGAGGATTATATGCAATCGAGGATTGATGTTTACTGGATGATTTTGGACAGGTTTCCAAGAGGCCTTTCGAACCCAACTTAAATTTAGCACTACATATCACCCGGATAATGACGGGCAAATCGAAAGAATGAACTAGGCCTTGGAGGACATGTTGTGCATGTATGTGATGGACCAACAAAATCATTGGAAATAATTCTTGCCAATGGTGGAATTTTCTTATCACAATAGTTACCAAAGCACCATTAAGATGGCGCCTTTTGAGTTTCCTTCCGGGCGACCATGTGGGACGCCTTTGATTTGGGATCGTCTTGAGGATAGGGTCTTGGTGGGACCAAAATCGATCCAAGAAATGAAAGAGACAATGAAAATAATAATACAAAGGATCAAAGGAGCATAGAATCGACAGAAGAGTTATGCCGATGCGCACCGTGTTGACCATAGTTACGAAGTTGGCAATCAATTCTTCTTACAGGTAAAATCGCATAAGATTTCGATCAAGTTTGGGAAGGGAGATAAACTCTCTCCTAGGTTTGTAGGACCCTTCGATATTGTGGAGAGGAAGGGGCCCATGGCCTATCGACTAGAATTGCCTGATTCTTTGAGGCGTATGGACGATTTTTTTCATGTATCTATTTTGAGACATTATATTAGTGATCCTACACATTTTATTGGCATGCGTTCCTTACAAGTATCAGATGAGGGCACGCTCATGGCTGAGCCGATCCACATCCTGGATCATCACATTCAACAACTACGACATCGAATAGTAGATTAGGTCAAGGCCCAATGGGACAACTATAGTCCGCACTCGATGACCTGGGAGGACGCATAAGATATGTGCTAATAGTTTCCATTTTTGTTCGATAGATATACTTATGTTACTGTGATACACATTATTTTGGAACTTATATACTGTCAAGCATGGAGATTAATTTTAGACCAAGAGGGGTTGTATGTAACATCCTGCTCTTGTGCACACGAAGAAAACTTATTCTTTGAGGAGACTTGATTTCAAGTGATCCAGATTATTATACTATTAGGCATTTGATTATGATTATGAGGCATTATGGATTGATGGCTTCTTATTTTTCTATATTGACATAGACAGGTTCTATTGACTTGGTTTTCCTAAGTGTGCAGGATTTTCGACCTCGAGGATGCAGAGGCGTTGATGAAACCCCTTGGACTTCGGATCGAGTCACAGAGTGGACTATTGGGGTTTGATTGTTGTATATATGAAATTTGTACATATGAATAGATGATATGATTATGGATATTATTTCTGACATGATTCGTTGATGATGCAAGTTGACGATAGATTGCCGACCAGACTCACATGTGGAGTAGAGGGGTCAGACACGATAACCAGAGACGTTGAGGGATAGGTGTAGACAACATCCCTGCCACAACCTACTATCGCTCCTGCCATGGATCGAGTTGTAGGTTAATGATTACCTAGTTCAAGAAGACCCATGATGTCAAGAGGGCCAACTGCGATGGTCACTCACGATGATTCTAAGGGGCACGCAATAAGGTAGGGGACTTATTCCTTAGAGACCCTTAGTCTCCCACAAGATCACCTGCAAAGTATTGACTCTAGGGGTTTTTGATGACTACCAAGTCAGTCAACAGGCGAGTGGCACCCTTGGAGTATGTAGTGTGCCCTAAAGGGCCCGTCATGCAAGAAAAATGAAAAGAGGCGAGTGGCACCCTTGGAGCACATAGTGCGTTCTGAAGGGCATGTCACGTAAGGGAAACATAATGAGGTGAGTGGCACCCTTGGAGCACCTAGTGCGTCCTGAAAGGAACATAACGTTCTTAAATAATAAATGAATAAACCTAGATGGCCTTAGAAAGAATAACGTGATAAGAAATATTTAAAAGAAATTTCCCTAATAAAATGTCGTCGAGCCTCGAAAATTAAAATCTAGGTCTAAGTGATACTTGTGATAAAAAATGTATATTTATATAAAAATAAAAATAAAAATAAATTTATAAGGGGGCAAGCGATTCAATTGATTTATAAAAAATGTTTTGGGGGATAAAATTTAAATAGGGGAAATAATTGTTTTGTTACATCTGCTAATTAAAAATTTACTAGTTAAAAGAAAAAGGGGAAAAAGGTAATTTTCTACACTTGCCTTTTCAAGTTTTAAATGAAAAGGGAAAGAGGGAAGTTTAAAAGAATTAGGAAACTAGGAAAAAGCGAGAAACATAAAGAGAAAGAAAAAACTAAGGGAAAAAAACTAGAAAGACTAACTTAGTAAGGTATCTTGCATTTAAGAACTTTCCAAATTGAACTCATGAGTGAATTAGTAAGGGGGTAAGTCATTAAAATGTGTAAGGGAATTTGGGGACACCTAGGAGAAATTATAGGAATGTTGTTAGGTGGGTGAGGGAAATAGGAGTAATTAATTAATTAATTAAATTAATTTATGGTCCAATGAAGGGGATGGGTGACACATGTATGGGGAGGATTTTTATGAATTAAATTATTGAATAATAAATTAATGGGATTTTGGGAAAGTAAATGACTTAGAAACTCTATATAAAGGAGGGAGGAGAAGGATGATGAATCTTTGTTGTTATTCCTAATGTTATGTTGTAGAATTTTAGACTTGATTGACTTATCTTGTGGGAGTTGGGATACCCAGCTCGATGAGGAGTGGTAGCTTGGCCTTGCGATGTGAGATGCAAGCTAGTTTTTCTCTGGTTTAGTGTCCGTGGCCCCTTTGCAGCTCAGGGGGTTAATGGGGAAGAAGAGTACCCCTAGCATTGGCTGGGAGGTACCGGTGAAATCTCATCGGTCGGCAAGCAGGAGCTACACAGAGTGGGTGGTACAACGACTCATAGTGGATGACTTGGAATACAATACGCTTAATTTTATTCTTCATGATAGATTATTATTATACCTTACACTTTCATTTCTATGCTTTTAATTGGGAAAAAAAAATTGACTTAGCATTTCAACCGAGAACATAAATTTCTCCATAGCCTTAAGCTCGCTGATTGACTTGATCCCCTTGGCATTCGATCCCTGAATGTTGTGACTATCCTCTTGGTTTTGTTGATTTTTGTGAAGAGTTGTGTTACTTTTACTTCGTTCTCATCCCTAGTTCGTCAGTCCAGGCCTGAGCAGCCGACCAGGAGCTGAATCGACGGTCATCACTTTGGTGCGCAATGACCTATAGATTATAATGCACTTCTTTTCTATGCGTGGATGATGAGTGAAGGATAGTTGTGAGTCATGTACCCCCGTTGATTTTTCTTGGTTGATTGATGGTCATTGCACCTTCTTTGTGATTTTAATGAAAACATTCCTTATTAGATTGGGACTGCATTTATTTTATTTTATTTCCAATTGAATGTCACCATTTGATTTGAATCTGCCTGCGTGTTTTTTGTGTGGGTTGTGTGTACCGAGTGATTTTACTATCTGGGATTGTCAACCTTGATGGTGAATTGACACTGCATTTTATTTTACACCAATGGTTGTGAATTTTCCCCTCTCCTATTATTACTTTCAAGACGATTTTCACTCTGACTTGGCCAGACTAGAAAGCGATTTATATTCCTTCTCTGCGATTTTATATTTACCACTTGATTTCTTAGCATTGGATCCTTATCTAATTTCTCGAAGCCTGCTGCAGAACTGAATCTGATTTTGATCATGCATGTCATCCCTCCCCATTGTGTATATTACTCTGCGATTTTCCTTTTGCTTTTATGGGCATTGATACTTTGCAATTTTACTATGATTGCGCTTGGTGTTGATACCCCGCTTTATCATGTTACCCAAAAAATTACACATTGAGAGATTAATATCTTTTAAAGTTGGGTAGCTATTAAGACGGTAGCAAATTAATATGGTTTAAGTATTGCATTAATATTTCATTCCAGTTTTATATGTAAAGGATAACAAGGACTTCTTTAGACAAATAGTTTTTTTTTTATTTTCAAACAAACAATGATTTCCCTTCAGATAGCGCCTCAATTAGTGACTTCAATTTACACACTTTGACTATGATTTTACATTACATATGGCTCAAATTTAGACATGTCGATAATTGGATTTAAGTTTTCATTTTCCTTTATTGAGACACCAACTTTATTACATTCTAGATTATAACTACTTCTGCGATTTGAGAATCTATATGGCTATAATTTCTTAATAACATTGGATAGCGATTTAGTTAGAGGTATCATTTATTTTGGGTAGTGAATTTTGGCGTGGACAGTAATCCTGATTTTATAACAGCTAAATTACATGACAGCGAGTTAGCTAGACAACGATTTCTAATTGATTAAATCATTAATTAGACACTGAACGGTATCAATATTTCTCGATTAAATTCTTATATTTGTTTTCACTTTGAAAACAATATCTTATTTAGATAGTGATAAATTCTAGATGTGTTGGACAACTAAATTAATTTATGAACAACTATGTTATATTGTATACATTGAACATGTGACATTGATATTTATATCTTAGATGGCATTAGTTTATTATATTAAGTAATAGACATCCTTGGCATATAGTTAATATACAACTTCTCACAATATTTACTAGACAACGTTGAATTTATCCCATCGTTGAACTCTCCACTTACTTACACCGTTATGACAACATTTCCAGCTATATTTGTGGCAACGATTTCATGCATGGAATGGACAACAATATGCTTCTTGTATTATAGAAAGTCAACTAATTGATTCTGCATTTTGATGGAAAACGAATTAGCATTTTTACTAGACAAATAATTATTTGCTTCATCGTTCATACCCTTGAGTTTTTACATTTACCTGATAACGATTATAATTGGCATTATTGTTTCTAGACAACGTTCCTCTTTTTTTTTAATTAGGAATGATAATTATTGTTGTAGGATATCGTTTAATAATAGCATCAACTGCATTGAATGTCTGTGAGTGACATTTAATTATGAATAGGCATATAGCATTAAATCTCATTAAATAGCACTGGGCTGCCAATTATTTATAAACAACAAAATAACATCAAATTGCATCTAATAGTTGGACACAAAAATTATTTATAAACAAGAAAGATAGCATTAACATGGCATTAAATAGCATTGAATGGATTTTATTTATTTATAACTGCAAATTGCATTGAAATGGCAAACATTTTAGACAATAAAATAGCATCGAATAGTGGCAGATAACATTGAAGTGGCATTATTTATAGACATCGATCTCTTTAAAGATTAGCCATTTTTAGACAAGATTGTTGATTATTCTTAAGTAGAATCGAGTGCCCTTAAAATGTTAAGTAGTTCGCTTAATTTAATGAATAGTTTACAATTGTTGATAAGTGTATTTGATTTGATTAAGTGCCCTTATTAGTGCACATCATGATAACTTTATGACCCTAGTAACTAGGTAACAATTCGTCCTTTACACTTGGCATATTTCTTATCATTTAAGGGATGGGTTGTTGGCGGAGTCGGGTTTTAGCTTGATCTTTTATTTGGTTATCGTCATCCTTCATTTTGTCGACCTATTGCTTGGGGTGTGGGTGTAGTCTTATTTTCAGTTGTTAGGCTCCTAGTGCGGGGAATTTTCATGAGTCCTTGGTCCATATAGGTTATGTTGCACCAGGGTTATCGCTGTGCTCGGGATGGAATGAGTCTTGATGAGGGGATCATGGCATGCCCTGTTGGATATAGATGAATGATATTTTGGACGAAGTTTGTGCTTCCTGTATGAGTGTTCTCGACCATTGTGAGTTGTTGTTAGCTCTTTGGTTGTAAAGCCTTCATGCATTTGGTTCGAGCGCCTTGAGGTTCTAATCATTGGTCGTCAAGGGAATTGTGTCAGGAGGGAGATGTTTCCCCTTAGCTTGTTGACGTGGTCTAGTTGTGTCGGGAGGGTAGTCGTTTATCCTTGTTGTTCTACGCATGTTTTTCCTAGTTTCTCTTGTGCCAGTGAGTGGAGTCATAGTTGTCTATTGAAAAGGTTGTGTTCTTGAGTTCATTGTCAGTTGTGTGGTTAAATTTTTTTCGTCATCACCTTCTTGCCTAAAGAAAAAAAAAAATTCACTTATGCTTCTCTTGTAGTTGTAACGAAGGGGTCGTTACATATAGTATCAGAGAAGGTTCAACCCACGACTTGGGATCACTATGGATTTCATTGATATAATAATTGATAATAATGCTACTAATTAAGTTGACTTGTATTTATGTAGGTAATCATGGTTAGAGGATGCCACAGAGGCAGATGATGGGGTGGTAGGGGAGGAGGCGCGATGCCTCCAACAACATCCATGACTGAGGGGTCTAACCTCCAGCGAGATGAACAGGTTGTCGAGAAGGAGAAGATAGCGATGGGTGATGTGGTTGGGATGATGAGATATTTTCAGTGCATGTCAAAGGCACTGATTAGAAGTACTGGTAGCAGTCACCGTGAACTTGAGAAGGCCAAATTTCATGAGTTCTTTGGTGCCCTGGATGGTGCAACCACTGAGGGATGGTTGGAGAATATGGCGATGTGTTTTTCACTTCATGACTATACCTCCAACATGAAGGTTCACATGGTGTTCTTTCAACTGAAGGGGAGCACTCTTCTATGGTGGAAGATGCTCCTACTGTAACTGAACATGGTCATCGAAGACGTGTCATGGGAATTGTTCGAGGAATGGTTCCAAGAGAGGTACCTATTAGAGGATGTCATTGAGCTTCATCTCAACAAGTTCAATGCCTTATGATAGGGTGGTCATACGGTGGTCAAGTACGAGGCCTGTTTTATGGAGTTTCTTTAGTATGCTCTGCATCTTAATACTGAGAAACTTAAGGTCAACATGTTTGTGTTCATACTTAATGGCATCATACCTACAAATCTTAGGATTCTAAGGCCTCATACCTTGCATGATCTCGTCCAGAAGGTCCTCATAGCAGAGGAGGATCTTATCAGTGGGGGTTAGAGAAGGACTCCAGTGAGACCAGTAGGAGAGGTGTCATCTGGTGCAATGGAGAATTAGACCCCAGCTAGACAGATGCCTGGGTATCGTGGCTTCCAGAGAGGATCCACTTTTACTACACCTTCGTGACCAACACCCTAGAAACGGACACGTTATCGGAGACCACAACATCAATAGCAGTAGCAGTTTAGGCTTGTTCAATAGAATAGAATAGGATTCTAAGTCAGTGGGTCGTTATCTTCTACTTCGGGTACCAGGAGTACTGGACCAAAGAATGGGTGTTGGACGTGTGGGGAGCCACACTACTAGTGCGACTGCCCAGTGGAGAGTACTAGAGCATCTGGATCAGCTGGACCCACTACCATGGGAGATTTGGGCAAGGCCCATCGGATTCATGCAATAGTGAATAACTCCCTGGAAGACCACCAGTCAACCATGCTTGAGACGTTAGGTATCATCGTTGACCAGAGCCTTATCATTTTGATAGATCTCGGTGCTACCGAGTGCTTCGTTTCTGGTGTAGCGCTAAAAAGGATTAAGGTAAAGGTAGTCAAACAGGATGATTTTAGATTTGTAGAGATGGCTTCGAGAGATAAACAGGAGGTTGGAGGGAAGGTTACAGATTGTACCCTTAACCTGGGAGAGTTTTTCACAAGGGCCAACCTGTACGTCACGATCTTAGGATTTTATGACATCATGATCAGTATGGACTGGTTGGAATCGCATGAGGCAATACTCAACTATAAGATGAAACCAGGGAGTTTCTCTGCGGTTCGTGATTGTACGTCCCAACCAGGGAGTTTCCCTGAGGTTCATCTCTTCCTTGCAACTATGGAAGAGCATGCACAGGGGATGTAAGATTTATGTGATCCTTGCATTAAATGAGAAGGGAATAGTGGAAGGTCTAGAACACCTTCTGGTGGTGAGAGAGTTTGCAGACATCTTTCAAGAGGAGTTACCTGGGATTCCACAAGAGAAGGAATTGGAATTTACCATAGACCTAAAATCGAGGATCGAACCAATGGCGAGAACGCCTTATCGTATGTCGACCTTGGAGTTACAAGAGTTGAGAATGTAAATGAAGGATTTGTTGGACCTAGGACTTATACGTCCAAGTGTGTCACTGTGGGGCACACCTGTTATTTTCATATGAAATATGGATGGGTCGTGGAGGCTCTATATTGACTACCGTTAATTGAACAAGGCAACGATCAAGAATCAGTATATGTTGTTGAGGATTGATGATCTATTCAATCAGATGAAGGGTGCGATGGTATTCTCAAACATCGATTTGCGATCAGTGTATCACCAATTACGGATCAAGGAAGATGATGTCCCTAATACTACCTTTAAGATGAGGTTTGGGCATTACAAGTTTACTCTTTTATCATTTGGATTGAAAAATTCCCTAGGGGTATTTATGAGTTTGATGAACATGGTGTTTCGCAATTACTTGGACAAGTTTGTACAAGTATTCATTGATGATATTTTGATTTACTCTTGGATGAGGAAGGAGCATGAAGAGCACTTGCGCTTGGTACTATAGTGCCTGTGAGAGCACAAATTGTATGGGAAGTTGTCCAAATTGTCATTCTATCAATCAAAGATTCATCGTGGGCATGTCATCTCCAGCGAAGGTATCACCATGGATCCAAGAAAGGTAGAAGCTATTATGGAATGGCCTATGCCGAAAAATTTCCTAAAAGTGCGTAGCTTCATGGGTTTAGCAGGATACTATAGATGGTTTGTTAAGGGATTTTTGAAGATAGCAAACCCAATTACAGAGTTACAGAAGAAGAAAAAGAAGTTTTTTTGTACTGAGAAATGCACGGAGGAATTTCATGGGCTCAAGGAGATATTGAAAACATCACCAATACTAAAGGTCCCTAACACGGACATGGAATTCTTGTTATGCACTGATACATCCAAGGAAGTCTTAGGTAGAGTCTTGATGCAAGATGGTCGAGTGATCGCTAACATCTAGAGGAAACTGAGAAGGCATGAGGAGACCTATGTGAATCATGATTTGGAGTTGTTAGCCATTGTATATGACTTGAAGGTTTGAAGACACTCCCTTGTTGGACGAAAATTTGAATTAAAGACAAACCACTGTGGACTACAACACATTTTTACGCAAAGAAACCTAAATGTGCGATAACGGTGTTGGTCGTAATTGCTTAACGAGTACGATTTCGAGATTAATTTCATAAAGGGAACAATGAATCGAGTGGAAAATTCATTGAGTAAGAGACCACGCATATTTTCGGTGTTTTCTCTTTAGACGAATCTACATGAAAATATTCTAACTTTACATTGCAACAATGATTGGTACAAAGAGGTCGGGGATTTTATCGGACAAAACACAATGATGGTACCAATATTTGAGGGATTTAAATTTGATGACGATGGATTATTGAGGTTTATAAATTAGATTTACATACCAACAAATGATGAGCTCAGGAGTTTGATCCTAAACTTGGCTCACAGAGCAGTGTACATGGCCCACCCAGGAGTCATGAAGATGAGGGAGGACCTTAAACCCTTATTCTTCTAGAAGGGAATGAAGGCAAACATAGTCAACTATGTGTCCATATGTCTAGAATGTCAGTAGGTAAAGGCTGAAAATAGACATCCAACAAGATTATTGCTGCCACACGTTCTTCAGAAATCAAAATGGGAGGTCATTTCGATGGATTTCATTGTTGGATTGCCACTGACAGCAAGGAGACATGATTCGATTTTTGTGGTAGTCGAAACTCTGACGAAGAGTTCTCATTTTATTCATGTCTGTACTATGTATCAAGCACCTGACATAGCTAGAGTTTTCATCAGTGAGATTGTGAGGTTGCATGGCGTACCTAAGAATGTTATATCGAATCAAGGATCGGTGTCTACTGGACGATTTTGGACTAGTTTCCAAGAGGCCTTGGGAACCCAACTTAACTTTACTACTGCGTATCACCCGAAGACTGATGGGAAGACCGAATGAACAAACTAGACCTTGGAGGACATGTTGCGGATGTATGTGATGGACCAACAAAAGCGTTGGGAATAATTCTTTCCACTAGTGGAATTCACTTATAACAATAGTTACCAAAGCACCATTAAGACAACGACTTTTGAGTTTCTTTACAGGCGACCATGTCGGACGCCTTTGAGTAGGGATTGGATTGAGGATAGGGTCCTACTGGGACCAGAAGATATCCAAGCAATGGAAAAGAAAAGGAAAATAGTAAGACAAAGTATCAAAGAAGCCTAGTATCGACAGAAGTGTTATGCCAATGCGCACTGTGTCGACCGTAGTTACGAAGTTGTCGATCAAGTCTTCTTGTAGGTAAAACCGCATAAAATTTTGATCAAGTTTGGGAAGGCAGATAAAATCTCTCTTGGCTTCCTGGGACATTTCAAGATTTGGGAGAGGAAGGGGCTCGTGGCCTATCGACTAGCCTTTCCTGATTCTTTGAGGCATATGCACGATGTTTTTCATGTATATATTTTGAGACATTATATTAGTGATCCTACACATGTTATTGACATGAGTTCCTTGTAGGTATCAGATGAGGGGGCGCTCACGGCTGATCCGATATACATCCCATATCATCGCATTCGACAGCTACGATGTCGAGTAGTAGATCATATCAAGGTACAGTGGGACAACTATAGTCTGCACTCGACGACCTGGGAGGACGCATATGATATGCACCAACAGTTTCCATTTCTTTTTTATATATAGACTTGTGTTACTGTGATACACATTATTTCATCACATATATACTATGAAACTTCGAGATGAAGTTTAGATCAAGAAGGGGTGTATGTAACACCCCTCTCTTACATGCACTAAGCGAACTTATTCTTTGAGGACACTTGCTTGCAAGTGATCTAGATTATTATACTATTGGGAATTTGATTATGATTATGAGGCATTATAGATTGATGGCTTCTTATTTTTTTGTATTGACATATACAGGTGTTATTGACTCAGTTTTCCTGAGTGTGAAGGATTTTGTACCTCGAGGATGCAGAGGCATCGATAAAACCCCTTGGACTTTGCATCGAGTCATGGAGTGGACTATTGGGGTTTGATTGTTGTATATATAAAATTTGTGCATCTGATTATATCATATGATTATGGATATTATTTCTGACATGATTCGTTGATGATGTAGGACGACGATAAATTTTCGACCAGACTCACATGTGGAGTAGAGGGGTCACACACGATAACCAAATATGTTGAGGGAGTGGTGTGGACAATAGCCCTGCCATATCCTACTATCACTCCCTTCGTGGCTCGAGTCATAGGTTAACGATTACCTAGTTCAAGAAGACCCACGATTCCATGAAGGATGACTGCAACAGTCGCTCACGGTGATTCTAAAGGGCATGCAATAAGGAAGGGGCCTTATTCTTTAGAGGCCCTTAGTCTCTGACAATATCACCTGGGGAAATATTGACTCCAAGGGTTTTTTATGTCTACCAAGTCATTGAAGAGTCAAGTGGCACCCTTGGAGCACGTAGTGCATCCTGGAGGGCACGTTGTGCAAGAAAAATGGAAAGAGGCGAATGGCACTATTGGAGCACATAGTGCGTTCTGAAGGGCATGTCGTGCAAGCGAAACTGAATGAGCCGAGTGGAACCCTTGGAGCACCTAGTGCATCCTGAAGGGAATGTTGCGTTGTTAAATAATAAATGAATAAACCTAGATGGCCTTAGAACGAATAACGTCATAAGAAAGATTTAAAAACAATTTCCTTAATAGAATGTCACCAAGCCTCGAAAATTAAAATCTAGGTCTAAGTGATACTTGTGATAAACAATATATATTTATATAAAAATAAAAACAAAAATAAATAAAAAATAATAATAATCATATTTAATCATGTGACGAGAAGGAGGTAAGTGATTCAATTAATTTATAAAAAATCTTTTGGGGGATAAAATTTAAATAGGGGAAATAAATGTTTTGTTACATCTGCTAATTAAAAATTTATTAACTAAAAAGAAAAAGGGGGAAAAGGTAATTTTCTACCCTTACCTTTTTGAGTTTTAATGGAAAGGGAAAGAGGGAAGTCAAAAATAATTAGGAAAGTAGGAAAAAGTGGGAAACATAAAGAGAAATGGAAACCTAAGGGAAAAAACCCAGAAAGACTAACTTAGTAAGGTATCGTGCATTTAAGAACTTTCTAAATTGAACTCACTAGTGAATTAGTAAGGGGGTAAGTCATTAAAATGTGTAAGGGAATATGGGGACACCTAGGAGTAATTCTAAGAATCCCTTTAGGTGGGTGAGGGAAATAGGAGTAATTAATTAATTAATGAAATTAATTTATGGTGCAATGAAGGGGATGGGTGACACATGTACGTGAAGGTTTTTTATGAATTAAATTATTGAACAATAAATTAAATGTGATTTTCGGAAAGTAAATGACTTAGAAACTCTAAATAAAGGAGGGAGGAGGAGGAGGATGGATCTCTGGTGTTATGCATAACGTTACGCTGTCGAATTTTACACTTGCCTAAGTTAGCTTGTGGGAGTTGGGATACCTATCCCGGTGAGGAGTGGTAGCTTGGCCTTGCAAGGCGAGCTGGGAGCTAGCTGTTATCTGGTTCAGTGTGTGTGGCCCATTTGTTTCTTGGGGGGATAATCATGAAGAAGAGTACCCCTAGTGTTGAATGGGAGGTACCAACGAAGTCTCATCGGTCAACAAGTGAGAGCTACACAGAGTGCGCGAGATAATGACTCAGAGCGAATGACTTGGGCTATGGTACGCTTACTTTTATTCTGCATGATAGATTATTATTACACCTTATGCTTTCATTTTTGTAATTTTAATTCGGAAAATAAAATTTTGAATTATCATTTCACCTAAGAACTTAAACTTCCCCATAGCCTTAAGCTCGTTGGTTGAATTGATCCCCTTTGCATTCGATCCCTGAATGGTGTGATTGTCCTCTTGGTTTTGTTGATTGTTGTGAAGAGTTGTGTTATTTTTAGTTTGTCCTCATCCCTAGTCTATTAGTCCACACCTGAGTAGTCCGCCAGTAGCCAAATCGACGGTTGTCACTTCGATGCATAATGACCTATAGGTTCTAATGCCCTACTTTTATGTGCATGTATGATGAGTGAAGGATAGTTGTGATTCGTGTACCCTTGTTGATAGTTCTTGTCTGATTGATGGTCATTACACCTTCTCTGTGATTTTAATGACAATGTTTCTTGTTAGATTGGGACTGCGTTTATTTTATTTTATTTCCACTTGAACGTTAACATTTGATTTGTATCTGCATGCTTTTTTTGTGTGTGGGTTGCGTTTACCAGGCGTTTTTATTGTCGGCGATTGTTACTCTTGATGGCGAATTGACACTACATTTTTTTTACACCCATAGTTGTGATTTTTCCCCTCTGCTATTATTACTTCGAAGACGATTTTCACTCTGACTTGGCCACAGTGGACAATGATTTATATTCCTTCTATGTGATTTCATCTTTACCACTTGATTTCTTAGAATTGGATCCTTATCTGATTTCCCGAAGCCTGCTGCAGAACTGAATCCGATTATGATCATGCATGCCACCCCTCCCCAATCTATATAATACTCTGCGATTTTCTTTTCTCTTTTCTCGGTGTTGATACTCTGTAATTTTACTGCGATTGTTTTTGGCATTGATACCCTTCCTTATCATGTTACCCAACGAATTACACATTCAATGATTAATACATTTTAAATTCAGGTAGCTATTCAGATAATAGCAAATTAATACGGTTAAAGTATTGAATTAATATTTCATTCCAGTTTTATATGTAAATGATAGCAAGGACTTCTTTACACAGGGATTTTTTTTTTAATTGCAAACAGACAACGATTTCCCTTCAGATAGCACCTCAATTATTGACTACAATTTACACCCTTTGACTGCTATTTTACATTACATATGGCTCGAATTTAGACACTCTGCAATTTTACTGCGATTGTGCTTGGCATTGATACCTTGCCTTATCGTATTACACAACAAATTACACATTCATCGATTAATGTATTTTAAAGTCAGGTAGATATTAAGATGGTAGAAAATTAATATGGTTTAAGTATTGCAGTAATATTTTGTTCCAGATTTATATGTAAAGGATAGCAAGGACTTCTTTAGACAATGAGTTTTTTTTTAATTGCAAAGAGACAACGATTTCCCTTCAGATAGCGCCTCAATTATTGACTACAATTTACACCCTTTGACTGCTATTTTACATTACATATGGCTCGAATTTAGACATGTCAACAATTGGATTTAAGTTTTCATTTTACTTTATTGGGAATCCAACTTTATTACATTATGGATTATAATTACCTCTGCGATTTGAAAATCTGTATGGTTGTAATTGCTTAATAACATTGGATAGTGATTTAGTTATAGGTAGCATTGATTTTGTGTAGCGAATTGTGGCATGGACAGTAATCCTAATTTTACAACAGCTAAATTACATGCAAGTGAGTTAGCTAGACAATGATTTATAATTGATTAAATCCTTAATTATACAGTGAACGATATCAATATTTCCTGGTTAAATTCTTATATTTGTTTTCACTTTGAAAACAATATCTTATTTAGATAGTGATAACTTTTAGATGTGTTGGACAACTAAGTTATATTGTATACATTGAACAAACAACGTTAATATTTATATCTTAGACGATGTTAGTTTATTAACTTAAGTAATAGACATCCTTGGCATATAGTTAATATACAACTTCTCACAATATTTACTAGACAATGTTGAATTTATCCCATCGTTGAACTATTCGCTTACTTACACCATTATGAGATTGTTTCCAGCTATATTTATGGCAACGTTTTCATGCATGGAATGGACAGAAATATCCTTCCTGTATTTTAGACAACCAACTAATTGACTATGCGTTTTGATGGAAAACGAATTAGCATTTTTACTAGACATCTAACTAATTGCTTCAACGTTCATACCCCTGAGTTTTTACATTTACCTCACAGCAATTATAATTGGCATTATTGTTTCTGGACAATGCTCCTCTTTTTTTTTAATTAGAAATGATAATTATTTTTGTAGGATATCGTTTAATAATAGAATCAATTACATTGAATGGCTCTGAGTGACATTTAATTATGAACATGCATATAGCATTAAATCTCATTAAATAACATTGGGGTGGCAATTATTTATAAGGAACATAATAGCATCAAATTGCATATAATAGTTGGATATGACATTTATTTATAAACAATCAAGATAACATTAACATGGCATTAAATAGCGTCGAATGGATTTTATTTATTTATAAATGCAAATTGCATTGAAGTGGCACACATTTTAGACATTGAAATAACATTGAATAGTGGAAAATAACATTGAAGTGGCATTATTTATAGACATCGATCTCCTTAAGGATTATCCCTTTTTAGACAACATTGTCGATTATTCTTAAGCAACGTGGAGCGCCCTTATAATGTTAAGTAGTTCACTTAATTTAATGAACAGTTTACAATTGTTGATAAGCGTATTTGATTTTATTAAGTGCCCTTTTTAGTGCACATCATGATAAATTTATCACCTTTGTAGCTAGGTAACAGTTCATCCTTCGCACTCGACATCTTTCTTATTGGATAAGGGACGGGTTGTTGGAAAAGTCGGGTTTTAGCTTGAGCTTTTCTTTGGTTACCATCATCCTGCGTTTTTTCGACCCATTGCTTGGGGTGTGGGTGTAGTCTTCTTGTCAGTTGTTAGGATCCTAGTGTGGGGAATTTTCATGAGTCCTTGGTATAGATAGGTCATGTTGCACCAGGGTTATCACCACACTCAGGACGACATGAGTCGTGATGAGGGGATCATGGCGTGCCCAATTGGATAGAGGTGAATTATATTTTGGTCGAAGTCTGTGCTTCCCATATGAGTGTTGTCAATCGTTGTGAGTTGTTGTTAGTTCTTAGGTTGTAACGCCTTCACGCACTTGGTTCGCTCACCTTGGGGTTCTAGTCATTGGTCATCAAGGTCATTGTGTCACGAGGGGGATGTTGCCCCTTAGCCTATAGACATGGTCTAGTTTTGTTGGGGGGTAGTCATTTCTCCTTGTTTTTCTATGCACATTTCGCCCAATTTCTCTTGTACCAGTGCGTGGAGTCATAGATGTTTGTTGCCTAGACTGTGTGCTTGTGTTCGTCATGAGTTGTGTGGTTAAACTGTTGTCATCGTCGCCTTCTTTCCTAGAAGAAAACAAAAATTGCACTTCTTCTTCGCTTGTAGTCATAATGAAGGGGTCGTTACAGTTAGTTATTTCGGTCTCCCAGAACGTAGGATTTGTCTTATGTCTGTGGACTAGATAGGTTATGCTTCGCTTGGGTTATTAAGATGCCTATCACCCGGTGACGACACGATTCCTGATGAGGGGATCATTGCGCGCCCTGATGATAGATGCGAACAGTAACCTGGTCGGAGTCTTTGCTTCCTGATGCAGGTTTTCATTTGTTGTAATCGACATTGGTGTTTGGTTGTAACATTTTAACACATTTTGGTTTGTGCACCTAGAGGTTCTAGTTACTAGTCGTCGAGGCCGCTATGTAGGGAGGGTGAATGTTTTCTTTTATCTTGTAGGCATTGTCATGTTTGTGTCGGGTGAGTAGTTGTCCTTATTGATTTACTCTTGTTTCGCCTATTTGATCGATGTTCTAGTGTGTAGAGTCGGTGTTGTTTGTTTCCTTATCTATAGGTGTTGTGTTAGTCATCAGTGTGTTGTTAATTGTGTCTTTGTTGCCTTATCGCCTAAAAAAAAAAAAAATTCCTTGCTTGCGTCGCTTGTATTCATAACGATGGGGTCGTTACAAAGGCTATAGGAAACCCACTGGGATGCCTCATGGGATGTTTATTGTTTGACCTATGGGGATGACCCTAATCGGGGTTTTTCACAACTTTCCCACTCTCTTCTGCAACTGTGAAAATGTTTCATCACTCTTCCTTCGCTACCTCAGACTTGCGCGACTTGATTTGTATCAATGAGTACCTGCAATAAACCTTTCATGAGATATATATTCAATGTCCTCAATAGGTGCTAATGTGAGTCTCTTTCTCTCTTATTTATACTCTCCAAGTTCCTTCCTTCAGGGCTCATCTTCTAATTGTTTTACCCAACTTCCCTCTTTTAGGGATAACCCACTTTCTTATTTCAACTACTTTACCCATACTTAGTAAACTCACAACTTCTTTTTGCAACTAACTTATTTTTAGTTATTTTCTTGTT
>JZKD02S1593685.1:1553158-1604969 GCA_000966675.3 Picea glauca
GGGATGCCTCATGGGATGTTTATTGTTTGACCTATGGGGATGACCCTAATCGGGGTTTTTCACAACTTTCCCACTCTCTTCTGCAACTGTGAAAATGTTTCATCACTCTTCCTTCCCTACCTCACGCTTGCGCACCTTGTTTTTTAATAATGAGTTCCTGCAATAAACCTTTCATGAGACATATATTCTATGTCCTCATTACGTTCTATTGTGAGTCTCTTTCTCTCTTAGTTCTACTCGCAAAGTTCCTTCCTTCCGGGTTCATCTTCTAATTGTTTTACCCATCTTCCTTCTTTTAGGGATAACCCACTTTCTTATTTCAACTACTTTACCCATACTTAGTAAACTCACAACTGCTTTTTGCAACTTACTTATTTTTAGTTATTTTCTTGTTTCAAAAAAATTACCTATAATTAACTCCTAGTTGCAAGCACATTGACTAGTAAACTTCTCGATGACTTTCTAGAAACTTCTAGAATAATTGACTTATTTTTTGAAATTCTAGGTTCTTTTAGAATATTCGTGAGGGTCCTCCCACTTCACAAATCCATATCTTCTCAACTTTGACGAAGCATTTGATGTACCATATATCATCGAAAACGACTGGATGTGTGTTATCCATCTATGATATTCTTACCGGCATATTCATTGATATTCATGTCCTTATTCATCAAATAAACTCGGGGTGATTAACTAGACGTATGAGGCTACAAGAATTTTCTATCGGAATTTCTTCAAGGGTCAACATCAATCTCTAAGGGTTGACATCAATATACAAGATCAATCTCCAAGGGTTCACTTCAATGACAACCAATTGTCCAAGCCAACTATCCAACATTGAATTGGTGGAAAGGCATTCCACCAAATGATGCCACATAGGAACCAACCATGATCCTACAACAGTTTCCCCATCTTCATCCTTGAGGGAAACCCTTCTTTCGAAAGGGGAGGGCATGCTAGGGTGCTACCCTAAGTTCCCTACTTTGGGCTACATATGAATTAGTTAATTGATGTATACATCCATCCTCTTTGAATAAGGCCCATTGGATAGTAGTGGATAATTATTTAATAATAAGTATCCACTTTATAAGGAACACTATGTACTTGGTACCCATTAGTGAAGTGACCACAAATAGTTAGGTATTTTTTCCATAGAAAAGATATTTAAAGAGATAGAATTCTATGGATTGTTTTTCTTTTGTTGTATATTTGGAGCTATCCTCAATGAAGGGTCATGCCACCTTTAGAGGCAAGTGAAGATTACTTCCCTACTTCACATTATCATAATACGAGTGTATATTTTACAAACTTCATCTTATTGTCTCTAGTTTCTGGTTATTTTTTTATGTTATTCTATAAATACTTAGTTGTGTTTCATGTTTAAGGAACAGTGCATGGAAAAAATAGTTTTCATTAACTATGCAAGGTTACTTCAAGAAAAGGCCCAATTAAACCTTACTTAATTTCGATTAATAAATCTCACATATTCGATCTCAGTTAATGGTAATAATTTTATGATATCAAATTCAAATGAAAAATGCAATATGCATAAATGCAATTCTAATCCAAATGAAAATCTATAGGTTTTAAGAATTTTAAGGTGTTATATAATTGAATGAAAGAATACAAATAATCTGATGCAGGAGCATCTACGATGTCATGGAGCGAGCAGCGCGGGGATAAAGAGCTACAGCTGGACAGCGCCAGCACATGTATTTTTGAAACACTTTGGAAATATTGTTGCACCGCCATTTAAATGAAGGCATTCAAAGTTGGGCACACTTGTATTATATATAGATAGGAAGGCATTTAATAGTTTTAAATGATGTTAGATAGGAATTAACTGTAGATTAGACAGTTTTTCTTTCGAGAGGGAAAACAGAATATAGGCACCCTCCTTGTATCATTGTAGCATGGGGAATCATTCCTGCATTCTGAAGGAAAAAGAGTAAGCGGAGAACTTGTGAAGAACACCCATGTACAGATTGAATTAATAGATGAAAGACTTTGATTCAATTCTATGGATGTGTTTGTTTTCTGTGTGTTGATGATATTATGCTATTGCATACTTGCTTATTTTTATGCCTTTCTTCTATATGATGCATATGTTATTGAATGGCAGGTTCAAAACCTGATGGAATGAGGAAATAAGTTCCAATTGTTTCCCTGATTTAGCCAGGAGATTCCTGCATAGAGTGCAGTTGAATTCCTCCGCATAGAGTGCGTTGAGGAGCTTAAGCAGTTGAAATTTTGTTCTCGTTCACCCAGAAGTTGAATTGGGTTACTCGTGTCGAGCAGGAAAAGTGCAGGCCGAGAAGTTGGAAATCTCAGTAGTTAGTCTGAGGGAAAGAAAAGAACGGTGCGGGATACTATCGCAGTGAGTGCACAGAGTCCGGAGGAACCCAACACTTGAGAATTTTCGAAGTTCAAGCGTGAGCAGTTGGTACAGAGTCTCTGGAGGAGCAAGAGGGACCAAGCTCAGGAGGGATAGTCCCGTGGAAAGACTTTGGGAACAGACCCAGCCCGAACGGGAGAAGTTTCGGAGCGAAGGACTCTTCAAGAGGAAGAGAATCGATGACTTGAACTCTTGAGAAAGAGTTAACCTCCAAGCACAAGTGGAACTCATTTGCCATCGCATTTCGACATATCGGGGTTGGCGAGTGCAAGAGTTGCATGCCCGTCGAAATCGCGAATAGCGATTTCCTGATTCCGTGGGAACCGTCGATCGTTGGTGGGACAGGTGGCACAAATCCAAACAATCAGGGTTTCGGCATTCAGGGTTTCTAACTGCAAGGAACTTTGTGTCGAGGATTCGCGATCCGCAAAATCCCGAAGGTGATGTGGCAGAGTGGGGCCCCGAAAGATAGGATAGTCCAGGTGGCGTTTGATCGAGAATCGACACCTCGGGGCTCGGGGTTTTGAAAGGCATGTTGTTGACATCGCAAGTGGTAATATCTCGATCCATTGACCGTTGACCATAGGAATTTGGGGTTCGGAGTTTGGAGTTGCGAGAGAAGTGCGCATAGGGTTCGCAATACTGCGAAACTCAATTTCCTGAAGAAACTGCCAGGAGATCAACAGAGAGTCTTGTGGGTGACAAGAAGTTCTGATACGGGATTTGAAGGGTGTTACAACTCTTCTTTCTGTGGGAAAGAAGGTCCTGGCGAGAGCGGATGTGACATCGAGGGCAGGTTGCGTCAGAGCGGTATCGGAGCTGGAAGTGGAGTTCTCTTTGTTTAGGTAGCAGAGAGAAGCAGATACACCATGACGCCCAAAAGAGAGAAGCAGTCACTTGATCGTGAAGACAAGGACGCGCGAAGAAGGGTAGGCCAGCAGGTAATGCTGAGATGGAGCGAGAGATGAGGGATCTCCGAGCCAGACTTGAAGAAATGGAGACCACCCAGAGACGTGGTGTTGGTGCAGCAGAGTTCAGTGATCCCGAGATTGAAGAGGAACTTGGACATGACCAAGAAGAGGTCACAGCAGAGGATGCCTCGACAGAGAGGTTGATCAGAGCCATTTCGAGGATGGGCTTGAAAACGAAGATGGACATTCCCGTCTATGGGGGAAGTCTAAATGAAGAGGAATTGTTGGATTGGATCCGAGCATTGGATACCTACTTCGATTACGAAGACATCAAAGACGACAAGAAAGTAAGGAATGTCGTCACGAAGTTAAAAGGACATGCAGCCTTATGGTGGGACGAGATGCAGGAAGACAGGCGTTCCAAAGGAAAACAAAAGATCAAGAGATGGGATCGGATGATCGCCAAGATGAAGGCGAAGTTCATTCCGAGGGACTATCAGATCACTCTGTTCAGGCGCATGCAGAACCTGAGACAGAAATTGATGACGGTGAAGGAGTACACCGAGAAATTTTATAGGCTCAACATTCGAGCTGGTTATCGGGAGAGTGATGACTAAAAGGTGGAAAGATACCTGAATGGGTTGAGGTATGACATTCAGGATGAGCTGAGTATGGTTACCATCTGAACAGTTGAGGATGCATACCATATGGCTTTAAAAGCCGAGGAGAAGTTGAGCTGCAAGAAGGGACAGCGAGGGCGAGGTAGAAGCCAGCCTAGAGGCAAAGCAGTTGCCCAAGAAAGAACTCAGAAGCCTTAGGGAAAATTTGAAAGAGGTGGAACCTCACATCAGAGGCAACAATATGCTGAGCCGATGAGGCAGCATACTGAGCAGGGTGGCGGATATGCTAACGCCAACGTAATTCCTCGTACCCGAGGTAGAGGAAGAGGAAGAGGAGGAATTATCACATGTTTTACATGTGGGAAAGATGGACACAAAGCCGTTGACAGTCCAGAAAGGAATATGGACAGAAGAAACGCTCACGTTGCTGAGGCGCAGAGGCATGATGTTGAGGATGAAGACACTGGAAGTGGGATGTCGCTGACAGTGCACAAGGCTCTCTTGAAATCTGAGAAAGAGGTGGACAGCTCAGCGCAGAGATGCAGACTATTCCAGATGACTTGCAAGACCACGGAATGGAAATGCAAGGTCATAGTGGACATCGGAAGAACAAATAATCTTGTTTCGACCGAGATGGTGGAGAAGCTGGAGCTAAAAACGAACAAACACCCGAGTCCATACAAAGTGTCATGGCTGCAGAAAGGACACCAGGTATGTGTTACAAAGCAATGCTTGGTAAATTTTAAAATGGGTGAATATAGAGATGAAATTTTGTGTGATGTCATGTCCATGGATGTCTGTCATGTTTTATTGGGGAGACCATGGCAGTACGATAGCAATGTGGTTCATGATGGGAGAATGAACACATACACCTTGGAGAAGGATGGGAGGTCACATACATTGCATCCGATGAAGGATAAGGAAGTGAATCCGAAAGTAACCAGCACGATACTTCTCATGAGTGGGAAGGAACTTCTCACAGAGCTGGAGAAGGATGAGGATCCACAATTCTTCATTGTCAGGAAGCCGAGAATTGTCCTGACAAGCACAAGAGTGGACGACTTGCGAGAAGAGATTCAGGAACTGCTTGGAGAGTTCGTTGATATCATCGTGGATGAACTACCTCGTTCGTTGCCACCGATGAGGAGTGTGAGTCATCACATTGATCTCATACCCGGAGCAAGCTTAGAAAATAAGGCAGCGTACAGGTTGACACCTCAAGAGAATGAGGAAGTCAAAAGGCAGGTACAGGATCTGCAGGATAAAGGACTGGTTAGAGAAAGTCTGAGTCGATGTGTTGTTCCAACAATGCTGAGTCCAAAGAAGGATGGAGGTTGGAGGATGTGTACAGACTCCAGGGTGATTAATAAAATCACCATCAGGTACAAGTTTCCACTGCCGAGAATCGACGACTTGATGGACTGCCTGAGTGGGGCAAATTATTTTTCAAAAATAGATATCAAGAGCGGATACCATCAGATCCAGATGCGAGAGGGAGATGCATGGAAGACAACATTCAAAACAAATGAAGGTTTGTATGAATGGCTGGTCATGTCGTTTGGTTTGACAAACATGTCGAGCACTTTTATGAGGCTGATGAATGAAGTCTTGCGGGAATTCATTGGAAAATTTGTGGTCGTGTATTTGGACGACATACTAATATTCAGCAAGACCAGGGATGAACACTTGAGGCATTTGGCCATTGTGATGAGAAGGTTACAGCAGGAGAAGCTGCTGATCAATTTGAAGAAGTGTTCCTTCATGCAGACCGAACTCATTTATTTGGGTTTTGTAATTTCGGCTAACGAATTGAAGATGGATCCTGAGAAGGTGAACGTAATCAGGAATTGGCCATCGCCGAGGAATGTTTTTGAGGTAAGGAGCTTTCATGGTTTGGCAAGCTTCTACAGAAAATTCATTCAAAATTTCAGTGGAATCAGCGCAGCAATGATGGACACTGTGAAGAAGCGACATAAAGTTTTTCATTGGACCGCCGAAGCTGAGAAGAGCTTCAATCTGTTGAAGCGGAAGATTACTGAGCAGCCAATTCTGGTGTTGCCGAATTTTCAGAAGACCTTCCAAGTGAAGTGTGATGCTAGTGGATATGCTGTTGGAGGGGTTTTGAGTCAGGATGACCGACCTGTTTCATATTACAACGAGAAGTTGGATGATGCGAAACTGAAGTACTCCACATATGATAAAGAGTTCTATGCCATTATACAGGCATTGAAAAAGTGGAGGCATTATCTTGTACCCAAGGAATTTGTCCTGTACAGTGATAATCATGCATTAAAGTTCATGAGTCAACAGGAGAAGTTGAACCAGAAGCATGCGAAGTGGGTAGAGTACATGCATAATTTCACGTTTGTGATAAAGAACATTTTGGGGACTGCGAACAAGGTGGTTGATGCCTTGAGCAGGAAATGTTTGTTGCTGCAAGAGTTCAAAGTCAAAACCTTACGTTTTGAAAATTTAAAGGATATGTATGCAGGTGACGCAGACTTTGGCGAGGCATACGAGGCAGCCGAGAACCCAGTTCTCAGGGATAGGAGTCCATGGATTGACTACCTGATTCAGGATGGATTGTTGTTCAAAGGAAATCAATTGTGCATTCCAGATTGCTCTATGAGAGAGAATTTGGTGAAGGAAAAACACAGTAGAGGCTTAGCAGGTCATTTTGGACATGACAAGACCTTCGCCAAGCTGAGAGAATCTTATTTTTGGCCTGGCATGCACGGTGATGTAAAGCGATTTGTTGACAGGTGCAGGATATGTCAACATGCAAAAGGCCAAAAGAAGAACACAGGGTTCTATCAGCCATTGCCCATACCCGAGAGGCCATGGGAAGCCATTAGCATGGAATTTGTGTTGGGTTTGCCAAGAACACAACGAGGGGTTGATTCCATCTTTGTGGTGGTGGACAGGTTTTCGAAGATGGCACATTTCATCCCGTGTCATAAGACCAGTGATGCAACCCACATCGCAAACTTGGTTTTCAAAGAGATTGTCCGATTGCATGGATTGTCGAGGAGCATAGTCTCGAATCGGGATACCAAGTTCGTAGGTCACTTTTGGAGGACGCTATGGAAGAAGCTAGGGACTGAATTGGCATTCAGTTCTGCTTACCATTCGCAGACAGATGGGCAGACCGAAGTAGTCAACAGAAGCTTGGGGGATCTGTTGAGAAGTCTGATGACTGAGCATCACAACAGTTGGGATCAGATCCTACCACAGGCAGAGTTTCCATGCAACGATTCTGTGAATCAGAGTACAGGTAAGAGCCCATTTAAAGTCTTGTATGGGACACAGCCGCGAGGAGTATATGAGCTCAGGGAGTCAGAACAGGCTGAAACTAGCAGCGCGAGATCTCAGGAATTCGCTGAAGCAATGAAAGAACTTCACACACAGGTGAAGCAACGACTGATGAAGGTGAACCAGGAGTATAAGTGAAAAGCCGATCAGAGGAAAAGACAACTTTAGTTTGAAGTTGGGGACATGGTTCTAGTGCACCTGAGGAAGGAAAGGTTCCCAAGGGGAATGCATAACAAGCTCAAGATGAAGAAGATTGGACCATGCAGAGTCCTGAAGAAGTTAAGGGAGAATGCATATGAGCTTAAATTGCCGGAGGGCATCGGGATATCTCTGATTTTCAACATTTCGGACTTATACCCCTACAGGACTGAAGAAGCAGGCACTGGAACTGATGAACCACCAGTGATCCAGTGGCAGAAGCAATTGCCAGTTGCACAGAAACCTGAGATGGAGTGCATACTGGATAAAAGAGTTGGAAGGAAGACCAAGAGAAAGCAATATTTTGATTACCTAGTGAAATGGAAAAATCACCCAGTGGAGGATGCCAGCTGGGAAACAGAGGCAGTGATTCAGAAGCATGGGCAGACTGTGCAGGAGCTCATTGACAAGAGCCCATGAAATCTTTTAAGCCGAGGAGTATGATGCAGGAGCATCTACGACGTCATGGAGCGAGCAACATGGGGATAAAGAGCTACAGCTGGACAGCACCAGCACATGCATTTTTGAAACACTTTGGAAAGATTGTTGCGCCTCCATTTAAATGAAGGCATTCAAAGCCGGGCGCACTTGTATTATATATAGATAGGAAGGCATTTAATAGTTTTAAATGTTGTTAGATAGGAATTAACTGTAGATTAGACAGTTTTTCTTTCGAGAGGGAAAATGGAATATAGGCACCCTCCTTGTATCATTGTAGCATGGGGAATCATTCCTGCATTCTGAAGGAAAAAGAGCAAGCAGAGAACTTGTGAAGAACACCCATGTACAGATTGAATTAATAGAGGAAAGACTTTGATTCAATTCTATGGCTGTGTTTGTTTTCTTGTGTGTTGATGATATCATGCTGTTTAATACTTCCTTCTTTTTATGCCTTTGTTCTATATGCTGCAGATGTTATTGAATGGCAGGTTCAAAACCTGAGGGAATGAGGAAATAAGTTCCAATTGTTTCCCTGATTTAGCCAGGAGATTCCTGCATAGAGTGTAGTTGAATTCCTCCGCATAGAGTGCGTTGAGGAGGTTAAGCAGTTGAACTTTTGTTCTCGTTCACCCAGAAGTTGAAATAAAAGAACGGCGCGGGCTACTGTCGCAGTGAGTGCACAAAGTCCAGACGAACCCAACACTTGAGAATTGTCGAAGTTCAAGCGTGAGCAGTTGGTACAGAGTCTCTGGAGGAGCAAGAGGGACCAAGCTCAGGAGGGATAGTCCCATGGAAAGACTTTGGGAACAGACCCAGCCCGAACGGGAGAAGTTTCGGAGCGAAGGACTCTTCAAGAGGAAGAGAATCGACGACTTGAACTCTTGAGAAAGAGTTAACCTCCAAGCGCAAGTGGAACTCATTTGCCATCGCATTTCGGCATATCGGGGTTGGCGAGTGCAAGAGTTGCATGCCCGTTGAAATCACGAATAGCGATTTCCCGATTCCGTGGGAGCCATTGATCGTTGGTGAGACAGGTGGCACAAATCCGAAGAATCGGGGTTTCAGCATTCGGGGTTTCTAACAGCAAGGAACTTTGTGTCGAGGATTCGCGATCCGCGAAATCCCGAAGGTGACGTGGCAGAGTGGGGCCCCGAAAGATAGGATAGTCTAGGTGGCGTTTGATCGAGAATCGACACCTCGGGGCTCGGGGTTTTGAAAGGCATGCTGTTGACATCGCGAGTGGTGATATCCCGATCCATTGACCGTTGACCATCGACATTCGAGGTTCGGAGTTTGGAGTCGCGAGAGAAGTGCGCATAGGGTTCGCGATACCGTGAAACTCGATTTCTCGAAGCAACTGCCGGGAGATCAACAGAGAGTCCTTTGGGTGACGAGAAGTTCCGATACAGGATTTGAAGGGTGTTACAACTCTTCTTTCCGTGGGAAAGAAGGTCCTGGCGAGAGAGGTTATGCCAACGAGGGTAGGTTGCATCATAATCTCATAAAGTATCTAATATTAATAGCATAAAATACCTAGTATTAATTAATTCTAAAATTTGGGAATAACTAAAAAGAAATAAAATATAGACTATGATTTAAACATAAAGTCACAGTTCCATAACCACGTGTTAGCACAAAAATTTAAAGCAAAAATGAGAACAAACCAGAAGCACGCAATATTAGTTTAAAGTGAGTACGTCTAGCTCTTACAATGATCCTAGCACACGAAAGAAAAGAATCCCCATAATGACATACACCAAGCTGAATTTTAAAAAAAATGAGGCCAATAGGCTCTAAATTCTAAAACGTAAAATAAGTTTACATGCCAAAACAAAAATCTATTGACATACACCAAGCTAAATTTAAAAAAAATGAGGCCAATAGGCTCTAAATTCTAAAACGTAAAATAAGTTTACATGCCAAAACAAAAATCTATTTTCCCTTTTCTTTTGATGATATTTATGAAAAAGTTAGCAATGTGGACCTAAACACTTCATCGACTTGTTTTGGTGCTCCATGTCTAAATTTATAGATCTTTTTCTATTTTCCAAGATTAAAAAAAATTCTAATGTCATTGGCATCTTAATACTCATGTTTTTCTATTTCTAATTCATAAAATGATATTTCACTCCCAAATTTAATTAGACTCTTTTTTTTTGGGGGGGAATAAAAGAGTATATCAATTTGATATCCCTATCATGAATGCTATGTATTCCTTCAACAAATCCTTGGTGATAGACACAATCTTTTTCATGGGTAGCCTTTCTAATTTCTAATGTTGTTCCAACGACGTTCAAATGTTGTTGTGAAATTTTCTAGGAGAAAAAATGTGTTGTTTTCTCCAAAGGATGGAAACCGGCATCTTTTCGTGATCAATATTTCTAGTTTTCATAATTGGTTTAATTATCCAAATGAGTTATTTATTTCTCTCAGTATCATAGACATCGATGTCTTCTAGCAACTATGTTATACATCATTTCATAGAATATCTTTTTTACTTGTATTGGGAAATTTTGTAAGTGCATATATATGATTTGTTTGCAATTGCTTCACCTAGTCACACCATAATACCATAATAGTATTTTCCTTTGATATTATTTCCATTATTCAACTTTGAAATTAAATTAAAGAAAATCAATTCTCTATATCTAAGAGCTTGTAATTTTTCATAAAAAGTTCTTTGAACTACATTTAAATTATCATGAATGTCAATGGAATAATTTTGAATCCATTGGAATTATCTTTGTCAACATCATAATATGCCACTTGATTATTTCATAACTCTATTTCTATTTTACAATGTTGTAATTCATTGATTGTGACTTCAATGGTACTTTTGTTTGCTTCAGTGAAAACCACATTTGATCTTGCCATTGATATAGGATTTCCATCTATATCGTCGACCATGAGAACTTCTATAATTATCACTAATTGGATTTCAACTATAATTGTTCATTTCATTAAAGAATTTTTGAGGTTTAAAATGGGCCTCTTAAGGGAAATAATAAAATAACAGTTATAAATTTTCAAAGGGAAACGCTAAAACCTTTTTTTAATCATGCTTTCTTCTTATCTCTTTGTAGTTTTACTCAAATTTCAAGTGTAGGCACTCATTGGATGTAGAGTTAAATTAGGTGGTCCAAGAGGATCCAAAATGCTCATAGAGGTCACAGAGGATCTAGAAGTGCTCACAATTTGATCATATAGAATGTTTTGAAAAATGACTTCTTTTCATATATCTCGGTGATAGCTTTCCAACAACACAAAAATTGCCTCAAACGTAGTTCATATGAAAAATTTATGGATGGTCAAAGTTTTGGTCAGACAAGTGAAAAAGTCAAAGTCATGGTGACACACGTCACCAATACAAAAAGTGACATGTGGCATGACCATACATGATGTATGATGATGATGTGACAACCCCACAACATGACACTTGGAATATAGTAGGTTGAGTTAGTTGGGACCATATGAGTGATCAAGTAGTGACATGGGATAACTATATGAAAACACCTGGCATGGTCTATACACGTGGACCAATGAGAGGCTTCCAAGTGACATCCTCCCAATTGATTTCACATTAAAACCTCTTGCATAATATTCAAACAACTTACCAATATGATAAAGGATATGACTTTATAGTCATATGGTTCAAAATATATTTAAGGTCATTGAATTCTATCTTTTGTGGGAAAAGGGACCAAGGGCTAGCCCCTGACCCATGGTTTATTTTGATTCCATACAACCATACTCTAGAATTGTGGGGAGTGGATTGAACATATGACCTCCTCCATGTATACCAACACCTTGATGATTAAACCAAGGGCACGACTTGTTAAGGGTACTACAATGAAATGAATTTAAATTGATGTTGAAATTAGTGCCAAGGTCGGGCCATAGTTTTGCCGACCTATCCTATTTAATGGGAACAAATTCCAAATCCTGACACACATATTAAGGTGTGCATAGATCCTAAGACAGGTACATACATAGTATGAGGGTACAATATAGAGAATTAATTTGTGTTCCAAGAGAATCCTAGCCATGATGTTGTATTTATTGGCATGCCAATGAGCACTATGTCAGAACATAGGCTTTTTTATACTCATTTTTTCTATTTTCTTGATGGAGTACGATGATAATGTTATTTTTGTGCTAATATCTTGTCTATGAAAGTATTAGTTCATATTTCCATTAATGAGTTCCATAGTGGATCGATTGGTGTGTAAAGAGGGTAAAATTCAGCCAATTCAAAATATGGTTGAGTTTATACTCATTTTTGTCATAATTTCACGGGGAAGAAAACTTTGAAAACCAAATTTGGGCTTTATGAATGGATGGTGATTCCCTTCAGTCGTATTAATTCCCTTGCCACTTTCATGAGTCTAATCAATGATATTTCCATAGTACATATGGGAAAAATTGTGGTGAGTTTTTTGGATGACATCTTGGTATTTAACAAGGTCTGGAAGGATGATTTCTCCATGTGTGTATTATTCTAGACTTATTGTGCACTCACAAAATGTAGTTGAAACACTGTAAATATTCTTTTGGGAAACCTTCAATTCAATACTTGGGTTTTGTTTTCTTTGTTGAGGGTGTTATCCCAAATCCCACTAAAGTCCAATATCTTGCAGAGTGGCCAACACATTACTCGTCTTTCGAATTCAATAGGTTTATTGGTGGCATTAATTTTTATGGATTGTTCATTTCTAAACTCTCTTAGTTAACAAGCCCTCTTCACCAACTTTCCAACTAGAATCAATTTGTTTGGTTTCCCTTTGCACAAAGAAACATTTAGGTTGTAAAAAATTCTATTTGTTTTTCTCTTGTACTTTGTTTACAATATCTTCAATCTTCCTTTGAGATTGAGACAGATGCCTCTCAATATGGTATTGGCATAGTTCTTATAAAAGGAGGACACCTTATTGCATACCATTCATAAAGTCCATTGTCTGATGCCAAATGAAATTCTAGCACTTATGACAAAGAGTTCTACAGTATAGTAAAAGTATTGAAACAGTGGCTCGATTACATCCTAGGAAAAGAAAAAAACCTCCACACAGATCATGATACATTGATTTTCATCAATTCTCATACTCAGATATAGGAGTAGCATCATTTAAAGTGAGTTGATTGCATTCAATAGTTTCATTTTGTGATTAAATACAAGAAAGGCATGCCCAATCAGATGGTTAATCTCTTGAGCCAACCCCCTACAGGTAGTTCAACTCCTAATTGTGCATTTTTTTTCCTTTGAGGCTTGGAATCCTATCTATTCTTATGAGACCTCCTTTGTGGAGATATAGGATATTGTGTAACATCCAACTAAGGTCAATCAAACTCCATTTCTGGATTATACAATAAGATATGGGTGGCTATATAAACTCAATCAATTAGGTGTCCAAAATTCTGAAGATTGTCTTACTTTGATTAAAAAGGCTCATGCCTCCTCCTCTGGTGGCCATTTTGGGTCTCTGAAAACATTTAAGAACTTGTAGTGATATTTATTTTTCTCTTCTATGAATCGTCAAGTGGAGCATTTGATTTTTTCTTATGCCTTGTGTAGTCATCATAAACTTGCCAATTATAAATTTGGTTTGTATCAACCCATTCCTCTTCCCTCCCTACCTTGGGACTCTATTTACATAGATTTCCTTAGTGGTCTACGTATGACCTTATCCAAATATGATGTTATCTTGGTTATTGTTTGTTGTTTCTCTAAGATGGATCTTTTTATCCCAAACCACTAATCACCTGTTATTTCATAATTTTTGGCCACCATTATTATTGCCCAAACCACAAACATGTTCTTTCATAATGCTTGGCCACACTTTGGCCTTCCTTCTATCATCATTTTTTATCATGAAGATGACTTTATCAACACCTTCTAAAGAACATTGTGGGATTTATTTGGTTGTCAGCTCAAATATTCTACTAAATTCCATCCATGAATGGATGAACAAACTGATGTAGTTAACCATATCATTTTCCATGCTCTTTGCATTCGCTTTGCCAAAACCAAATAGTGGGATGCAACCCTCCATGTCATTCAACATAATTATAATCATGGTGCAAATATTTATATTGGGATATCTCCTTTTGACGACTTCTTTGGATATCAACCTTTATCCCCTTATAAACTTCCTATCACCTTGCAACCTTATGGAACTCCACACCAACAGATTGAACAAACATCTTACATTTCCATTTTGTAGAATCTAGCATACAAACATTCCCAATTATCTAAAGCACTAAAGGCAATCTATAAATTATACAAATCCCAGCATGATCCTCATCGTTCCCCAATGGTTTTTACTCCTGATGATAAAGTCTAGTTTTACATGGAATACTAGTTTTTAAATCACAATGTCATCACAAACTGAATCCTCTCTGCTATGGCCCTTATATTGTTCTCCAATGGATTGGGGATAATGTTTAATACCTTGAATTCCCACCCCAAATAGGAATTCATGGTGTTGTGAATGTTAACAGTCTAAAACCCTATGAGCCCCCATTCGTAGAATATAATGTTATCTTCTCTTATCCTCTCAAGTGAATCCCTAATTTCTATCCTCCCTTGCTACAATACACCATACTTGACACTCGCCATAATACAACTTATAATCAACAATATACCTCTTACCTTGTTGCTTGCATAGGAAAAACTCCTACTCATGCTAAATATATTTTTGAAGTTGACATGCAAAATAATTTTCCTCATTTACTGATGAAAGTGGGGACACTTTCAGGCTTAAACAGAGAGGAATTGGGCAACCCAACAAACATCCATGTGATCCCAAGGAAGGTGCACTCCCTAAACCAACTAGATTATTCGAAGGCTCACTCTCTCATCGTATTGGAGGACAAAAATAACTAGGCACAAGTTCCAATGAAGTAGTTGATCAGATATAACTAACTAGTTATATCTTGACCCATTCAAGCCATCATGTCATAATAGGCATATATATAATCATGCCTCCTATTCTAAATAATACGATGGTCATTTTCCTCTCAGTTTGGTGTTAGCATTGTTGTTTCCTATTCTAGTTAATTTGTTGAGTATTTCTATAGTAGATAAAAACCTTAAAATAAAAATCAAAGGCAGGGTTCAAATTATGATTATAAATCCAAAAAATCAATTGACGATGTTTTTTTCTTAAACAATTGAAATCCAAAAAAATAAATGCATCCAAAACGATTAATGTAATCAATCTTTTTGGTAAAAAAAAAAACTAAATTCGAAGTGATGCATGCTCAAAAATTCATAAACTATAAGGACTCTACAAGTTTCTCAACTTTGGGCTTGTTGAGGTCTTAGAAAAACCTAGGATACTAGTATATGCAACCACACAATTCCTATAAGAATTATCTTTTTATTCTTGTTTTAAATCCAAGTACAAATTATTAGACATTCAAAAATTTAATTTCAATATCAATGTCCTAACGAACAATCTCTATGAAACAAATGTAATCTTCTATTTAACTTGGTATTTTGAGAAGTCTATAATGATAAGTATCATGATTCAATTCCTTGCAAAGACATGCATTTTATGGCTTAGAAACATAAATTCTATACCATATATAGATTATCATATATATTTTATAAGTATCATGATTCAATTCCTTGCATTTTATAGCTTAGAAACATAAATTCTATACCATATATAGCTTATCATAAATATTAACTATGTCATTAGACATTTTTAATTGATTTCTATATAGAATAACTTCTTAAATTTTTAAATATTATTAGCTTCTACAAATTTTCATGTGTTTACTTAATTTCACGCTCAAATCATAACAGCATAACCAATATTTTGAGGCAATGAAATGGATTTCTTATAAACATGGGATTTTATACATAAACATCAAAACGAATCAATTATTGACCTTGGTCCAAGCTTCTTTTATTCAATATTTTTAAGTGTTCAAAGAATTCTAAGTTTTAAATGAAATTTTAATATTGAAATTGTGTGATATATATTCGCTGAATTTTCGCTTGAGGAGATTTTGTATCTCTCATTGTACTTGAAACTAGACCCTACAAATAAATTGTACTTGAAACTAGACCCTACAAATAAATTTGAAGACTTCAAATTTAATGTCATATTAATGTATCTCATTGTTTTCTTAACTTACTAAGAAATATAAGGCCTTTGAATTGATAAATTATAGCGCCACCTATACAATACAAAGAAGGACAACTCTTTTTCCTAACCCAAGATACAAATTTCAATGGTGTTTTTTATTACCTTGTTTACAAAAAAGAAAGATAAGTAATATTTTCCTCAACATAGACTAACTAAATATTCATTGATTTTTTTTTTATTATTGCATTCAATAAAACTCATCAATGTGCAATAATCCAAATCCATATAGTATAAATGAATGCGAGGTCACTTTAAAATTATTCTCTAAAAAAACACAAAGATACCAACTACATACTTACGGAAGTAACAAAATTCCCCCTTTCCCATGGATGTAATGGTCAAGAATGTAAAATCAACAAAATAAATGTAAAACTACACTTTCTATACTTTTAACTAATCAAAAGTAATTATAATTGTATCTCTTAATGCACAATAAATAAGAGGAACAAATTATGAGACTCACACTTGAAAGTTGTTTAGATTAATTTACTTACAATCTGGATGAAGGCGGAACCATTGAACTCTTATTTTTAGCTTCAATTGAACTAGTATTAGTAACCACAACTGTGTGGGGGTGAATCTCCTCCCAATGAACTTGTTAGTCAACATAATTGATACCCCAACGAACCCTCAATCAAATAATTGTAATGTAACATTTTCTAGTTTCACTTATGGTATCCTGTAGTTTACCAGCTATAGGAAAACACGCGGATTTAACCACTTGTTGATACCATTATTTAAATGTGGTTACAACATGATAAATAACATGAATGAAGCCAATAAATTCATTACAACAACATATAATTCATTGCCATACACATATTAAAACACCTAACAATTAAACTCATAAAAAAATCAGAAAAAAAAAAATTAAACACATATCTTTTTAAAATAGTTGTGCAACCATGTGCTTGGGATGGAAATTCCACCCAACCACAGGATTTATGTTCCATATATCAAAAAAAATTCACCCCCAAGATGGGCCTACGAAACCAAAAAAGAGGTTGTCTCTCATTGTCCACTCACAACTCAGATAATCCCACAACCCACTGGCATTTTCCTATAACAATCTTGATTTCCACCAACTCTCCTTCTCTCTACCTCCCTAACCAAGGAATGTATCTCTTCAATGATCTCATTCCATTGATTGTCACATTCGTTTATAAGGGTCTCTCTAGCGTAGGTAATCATGAATCTCACCACTGAGCACTGAAGGGACCTCAGTACTAGGAAAACTACTAGTAAAAAAATAGCACCAAGTTTGCTACTCTAGTGAAACTCACAATGGATTTTACCCTTTACGCATGACAAACTGATTCTTCTTTCAGATTGAAAACTTACTTCTTCAATATTCATCTCCAAAAATGATTTAGAATTCACCCTCCATTGTTTCTCTAGCTTTAGTGCACTTCTCTTTCCAATTGTTTCTTGCGCCGCATGAAAAATGTGCTTTTCTAAACATCCCCCTATGGTCATACACATTTCCTCTCCTTTCTTTTTTTTCCCTCAGAATCATTCCCAAAATGATTTTACTCATCCCCATAGTCCCAATAACTATGGAATGTGACTCCTCACACCCACCCTCTTACAGATATTCAATGATTGGACTCTTCCACATTCTAGGGAAAATCAAAAGGTTCTCTCAAAACATTAAAAATAGGAAAATGATTTTGGAATTAAACTCATGGATAAAACTCCCCTTTCTAGAATTGTCCTTTCTTGTGGATTAATTAGATCCCATCTTTATCAATGTCCCCTATAATCTAGGATCACATTTTATTGCATAAAAATCATAAATACTATTCACATATTAAATCACTTGGCCATAGACACATTGATATCTACATTATCCATTAACTAAACTATGGATTATAGTGAATATGTTGCATTCCCCCTTCCCTACAATTGTGCATCATCCTCGATGCAAAACAATATGCCAATATAATGTACAAATTTACTTCACAATACTTAGAAAAAATAAATTTATGCAATTTTACAACTCTAACAGTAGTTCCAACCATACTATCGTGTTCCTCTCAACCTACCAACCAAATTAATGTACTCCCTCCATTGTTTTCATTCCATTGGGTTGTACATATGTTTTATAGTTATATGAGATGTGGATCCAGAACTTTTGCCGCCCAAAATGGAGTCTTGCATTTTTATATTATGTTTTCTTCGGAATTAACAAAAAGTTTGTGGGTACTCCTTCCACATGGTTTTATCATGCTGCCATGTAGCATCTTAATGATTGTATTAGGTTCACTAATAATCTTGACTATGAAAGGAAGGAAATGGAAAATAGGAAAGTAAATGTGACAAATAAACTAAATATAATAATATGGCATGAAATCAATTTTTACTAAATCGAAAAAAATCCTTAGTACTACATGATGAATGGATGCCCTCTAAAAATAAGAGACCCATATATATAGATCTTATGGGGTGCCTCATAGGAGTCATGCATTTTCATTATTTAATTTTTATTTGTTTTATTTTTCAAATACCATTGTTTACAAAAAATAATGGGTTAATATGATGGGTAAATTCCATTGGTTGCAAAAATTGCACACATGAATTTTCTCCACTTCATTATTATTCATTATTGTTATTTTTCTTCCACCAAATACCATGGGTCTATACCATGGTTTAACAAAACCATGGGCTCCATGGGATCATATATTCCCAATGGTAGAAATAAATAATTACCATGGTGATTTGGTGAAAGAGGTGGGTGAACACCGATTTTCACTTGCACTAGTCCTCCCCACTTAGGAATAAATGGTCCCCATTGTGTCAAGTTCCATCATGAAATGGGGAAAAATATATTGATTTTGGCTCTTGGTGAGTGACTTTCCTTGGTGAAGAGGTTTCCTTGCTTTCATGACCCAATATATGTGCATGTTATATTGGCAAGTGCCTTTCATATATGTATCCACGATTCTATAAAATGTATCCTTCTAAAGGAACTCAAAGTTGATTTATGTAGTGGCTATGTGCTCGAATACCTCTTAGATGTTCAGTAGAGGTGGACAATATGGAAGAAGGAGATCCATATGAAATACTATATGTAGGAAAAGGAATGGGGGAATACTAAGTTCAAAATCATTCTCAGTTACAACTTTGGTGATGGTGTAAGGCCCATATCGAAGTGGTCTGATCCTCTAATGGGGTTTTGCAAGGTGCTATTTATGAAAATGTAACCAGATCTTATCATTGACTTGAAACTTGTGTGGAACTCGATGTCGGTAATGTTATCACTTGTACTTGGAATGGGCCTTCTGCAATATGCCATGGACTTGTTGGTGGATTTGCAGAGTCATTTTGACAAATTTGGCTCATGATCTATCTCGGTATGAAAATTTTATTTCCTCATTTTCTAGAAGGGATCATTTCTAGATTAGACTATTGGGTAAGGGATCATTATGCATCATGTTATCACTATAACATTTTTTGTCAAAAATAGAGTTTCCAAGACTTAGTGAGGTGCTAAACTAACCTAGAAGTGTAACAAACTGGAAGACAGGGCCAAATCTAGCGAAAGTGCAGAGTTGATGGGACCCGATGGGCCACAGATCACAATCACCACAGATCAATGGTCAAGGATCATTTCAGGCAGGGAAATATCACATATGCTAACTCTTGAAAGAGGGTCAAAAAGGAAACCGTCGTTTCATCTCGAGACTACGCGGTGCCACTGGGTGCATTTCATGGGGAAAAGCAGGTGAAATAAAAAACACTCTATCACACCCCGAAATCACGTGCTAAGTGTCATTAAATGTGTCAAATCCAAGGGTCACAAGTGGAATGGAAACCCGACGACTGGTCTAATCATCTCAAGACACGTTTTTAGGTATCACTCATTCGCACAGTGCCAAGTAAGAGCCGCCAAATTACCAATTCAATACTCATAATTGGAAATCGATGGACGAACGTGAGAGGTCATTATCCCTGTAAGGAATTTTGTCAGTAGCCCATGCTTAGTACTCGATGGTGATTGTTACTCAAGACACATGTGAAATTAATCTATTTTAGGTAATTGACAGTTTATTCTAGAGAAGGATAGCTGTGAATCAAATCACTTGTCTAATTTAGGTGTAGTTGAGGGGAATAGGCTCATGTTCCCTGGAAAACTAGAGGGATCCGAGGAGAAAGATACAACGTTTTTCAATAAACCAAGAAATTCAAATAATATGTTAGGGTTATCAAGTAAAAAGAGAAAGAGGCATGTTGCGCAACTCCTGATAACAAAGTTTAACTCAAAATCTACGAATGAACTAGGACGAGGTGAGGAAATCAGGTTAAATCATATTATGAAAGATTTGATCATTAATGGATATGCATATGGAAACTACATGAAAGGTGGCGAGAGAAAAAGGAAAAAGAGACAGAAGGAGGAAGTTAAAGCTGGAACAGTTAAAGGTACCGAACAAGACCAGCCTAGTTGGCATGACACGTTAAAGGAATAAATTGAAAAGCTAAAATAAAAAATTCATGACAGGCTAAATCAATTTCAGGGAATATTGTGATTTTGTAGACAAATGGTGTTCACTGTAAAGATCTCAAATATTTCGTTTTTATGTTTGTAACATTCCCTAGAGAGTAGGAGTTTGGTTTTGGTACATTACTCCCTATCTGACCGATATCTATTTTTGGAATCTTGGAGAAGATGATTTGTTTTGGATCTCATATGTAATTTATCTATATATACTATTAAAAAGATAAATGAATGTTCAACTAGATGGAGAAGGGCCCGACATTGTAGCGGGAAAACTTTGTAATTTCTTATGGATTTTAATATAAGAAGAGAAGGTTTTCTTATATAGTCGAGATTCATCATAGTGTTGATGTTCAGTATGTTTTCTTGTATTTCATATTCATGAATAAGTTTTTTTGCTACTGATAATCTTTAGGAAAAAGAAAGAAATCACCTTGTTGGTGCTCCTTCTCATATTGATTATACTTGTTGTGTGTTTATTGGTTTCTGGTTCAAAATTTACCCTTGAGTGGTGCTCTGTTTTCAGTATCCATCCTTTATGTTTATTCTTCTAATGTTATACCAAGAGGTTCACCCTCTATTAGAAGTCTCTTGATGATAGTATTCTTTCCTTTCTTTTCCTCTACGATATCATATTACTTATTTGTTTGAACATTATACCTATTTTTCCTCTGTTCCCTCTGAATTACATAGCTTATAAATCTTCATACGCTTTGAGGAATTGACCCCATTTCCAAATGGCCCTTCTCTCTTATTTTGTCCTACCACTTTTGAATTTTACCGTATGGTAGAATCTGACCTCTATGTGCACATTGCAAAATATTTTGATTGTTTTCAATAGATATATTCCTCAAAGATCCATCTTTGGTTGGAAGGGTCAGAATCCAAACTAAAGTTGGTTGAAATAGTTACATCTGTCATTTGTCTTTTAGTCGAACAAATTTACAGAGTGCTAACATTTTGACGCCATTGCCAGGGATCGAAGATGAAACCTTCCCTGGGAGAAATGACAAAGTTCATATATGAGTACTGATGGTGAAAAGTATTCAGACACAGAAAGGTTGTATATCATTCACCTGACAACTCCATTTTCCAGAATCTAGAATTCAAAATTTTCATGGTGACTCCATTGCCCAAAGACTCAGTAGCCTGAATATTTTATTGGCGACTCCACTCAAGCTTCAAATCCAATTTAGAGACTCCATTGGAATATGATATCCCTTGAAATAGGTATGAAAGGACATCATGGGAGAAAACAAGTACCTAAAGTTGAGTTTTTTCCAAGACATAATATTTTTTGTTATTGATTACCTTTTGTCCTTTCTTGAACATGCTAAACAAAATTTTCTTCACCTGTTGCATGCAAATGATGGTCATGATAATATTGAAATTGTATATCCTCCTCTTAAAGTTATACATATATCTCCTCAGTTTATCATTGATTTTGATCAAAATCTCCCATTTTAGCCATGTGATAACCATGACCAAGTTGATGAGCTTCATGAAACAAAGGATGATATTTCACCTCCTATACTTGATACAACACTCTCCAAGACTCAACATAGATACAGAACCTTAAAATTACCTCACATCCTTCATGATTTTCCTGCAAAGCACTATAAGTACCTATGTGTGTTTTATGGGGAACCTGATGCCATCATAGCTGAAAAACACATCCAAGAGTTTGGGAATTTCATAGATTTGTTTGATATTGACCATGACGATGTTTGTATGAGGGCATTCTCTCAATCCTTGAAAGGAGATACCTAATAATGGTTTAAACATTTTCATCTAGAGACAATTAGCTCATGGGATGAATTAAAGACTGTTTTTTTGGAGTTTTGGGTAAGAAGAAATATTTGGATCTACAACTTATACAATTCTATGCCTTGAAAAGGCAAAGCAATGAAACTATTTTTACATTCAGTAGAATTTTTTCCAATATTTATTACAATTTTCCCAAAGAAATTCAACCCACTGAAGTTGTTTCCATGCTCCAGTATGACACTACTCTTCATCCAGATTTGTCTTTCCTCTTGATGGAGAGAAGACCTAAGACCTTACAACAAATATTTAATGATGATCATGAGATTCAACACAATATCAAAGCATGTGAAAAGATTTGAAATGAGGGGTTCCATGGTCCAGGACATGAAAGTGAATATGAATAAAAAATAGTTTGTTGGAATCTTGAGAATAAAATTGATAATATCATGGGTCATCTTGAAGTTTTAAAAGCTAATGATTTTGCAAAGGATTATACTACAATTATTGAAAGAGAGGGCGCTTATGTAGCTTCTGATCCACCCCATGATAAGAATGGAGCTGATTGTTTCATATATTCATTGGTATACAGTCAAGAAGATGAGTTTTCAAATTTCTCTATTGAAGAGCAGGTTGATGTCCCAAGTTTGTTCTTGTTAGATGACGCTGCAGATGTTGTTGATTTTCCTATATATGATGAATATAATGATGATTGTGATGTTGGATTCCATGAAAAAACATGTTCTCTATCAAAAAATGTTCCTTTTTAGCAGTATGTTGAGGTAAATCAACTTACATATCATAGTTGCAAAGAAGAAAGTTATGAACCAACTAAAGGAAATTCTTTACCTTTATGGTTTTCTTCATTTGAATTGTTGAAAGAAAATTCTAAGACCATCACTGAAGAAAAGGGAGGTGTGATGATGTCAAACCACAATGATTCACTAAAACAAATTGAAAAGGAATTTCAGTCATTGGTTGAAAATGAAGTTGAATATATCTGTGTCCAACAATCCAAAGAAAGTGGGAAATGTGCATATCACAGTAGTAAAGAGAATGAAGAAGATTTTGAATTAGGTGGAAGAACCTTGTCGTTGTGATTTTCTTCTTTCAAATTGCTAAAGAAAAATGTTTATAATGTTTCAGATCATAAACCCTCCAGGAATCATGTTGAATCTGAAGAAAGCAATGGACTTGCAAATCAAAACTATCTTCCATTATTTTTTTCTTGCTTTGAGAGGTTAAACATAAATCATGAGAAAATAGAGAAAGTTCATAAAATAATTGTTGTTCAAAGTCATTTTCCTTCTCTTGAAGTTGATGAAGATATTCAATAAGATTTCCAGTAAGACAAAGTGTTTCAAGGTTGTCTTTCTTCTCCTATGAATGACGTGGTGGTTAAAATTCTAAGTGGCCTAGAAATGGATGAGGATTTTGAAACTGGATCTATGGAGAATTCAAGAAATGAATAAACAAATGACATAGAGTTTTAAGAAAGAAACAAAATAGTGTATGCAACTTTTCAATCAGAAATGTAGAAAGACCATAAAGAAGCAATTGTTTTATTTAATTCCTTTGAAGTTTATGGTTCTAAAAATGTTCTTAGGACTGAAGAAGTAGAGAAAGAACAACAAAATCTTGTGAAGGAGGCATGTCCTCCTGTTTTGGTTCATAAAAAAGAAATGTTTTCTCACGTGTTTCATGACCCTATGGCATGCTATATGGGGAGTTTTAACAATCATAATTTACGACTTATGATGGGTTGTAGGATTAGATATGAAAATGATAGTCAATAAACGTTAGAATTAAATATGGATTTCTTGCTACCAGGGGGTTTATTCTAGTCAACACTATCTTGTAGTTTAGAAGATTGTTATTTACAACAGTCTCAAATGATTTTTCAACTTCTTGATAAAAATAAACTAGTTAAATCACATGACGACAAGAGTGTAGCAAAAAAAGAGTGAAACATGATCATTTCTTTGTGCATGTTTTAGAAGATCCATTTTTAGTCTTGTTGGAGGTAGTAAACATTCCTAATGTTTTTAAATTTTAAATATTTGAATTAATATGTAAGTTCTTGAATAAATTATCAGTAAACAGGCTTTGGAGCAAGCAATTGCAAAGAAGCCAGACAATAAATAAAATGCTTGCATGGTTTCATTGGCATTATGATTTCATTTGATTGGAATCTCATTTCAGTAGTTAGGTTAGGTAGGTGTGAATAAGCTTGATGATAAATAATTTTCAAGTTTATATCTCTGAATAAAGTGGTCATTTAGATGTTAGCAGTACATCCAATATTCACTCTCCATGTAAGAGCAGTGTGGAGACTTTGATTTTCAATGGACATTGGTGACAGGTTAAGGTAGAGTACACACCCTTTTTGGGAGTATCCCAATGGATAAGGAAGAAGGTATACACATTCTTTGTTACCTCAAATGGAGGATAACATCCCTAGTTGGATCCCATGTTATCATTATAACAGCTTTTGTGAAAAATCTAGTTTCCAAGACATAGTGAGGCACTAAACTAACGTGGAAGTGTGACAAACTGGAAGACATGGCCAAATATAGAGGAAGTGTAGAGTTGATGGGACCCAGAGGACCACATATCGTAATCACCACATATCAATGGTTAGGGATCATTTCGGGCAGAAAAATAGCACGAAAGTAAACTCTTGAAAGCAGGCCGAAAAGGAAATAGTGGTTTCCGATCATAACTACCTAGTGCCACTCGATGCATTTTGGGGGGAAAAGTAGGTGAAATCAAAGCCACTCTATCACACCCCGAAATCACGTGCTAAGTGTCCTTAAATGTTTCAAATACAAGTGTCACAAGTGGAAAGGAAACCCGAAGACTAGTCTAATCATCTCGAGACACTTGTCCAGGTATCACTCGTCCGCACAGTGCCAAGTAAGCACCGCCAAATTACCGATTCAATACTCATCACTGGAAATCGATGGAAGAATGTGAGAGGTCATTATCCCTATAAGGAATTTTGTTTGTAGCCCATGATTAGTACTCAATGGGAACTGTTACTGAAGACATAGGTGAAATTACTCTATTTTGGGTAATTGACGGTTTATTCTAGAGAAGGATACATGTGAATCAAATCACTCATCTAATTCAAGTGAAGTTGAGGGGAATAGGCTCATGTTCCCTGGAGAACCAGAGGGATCATAGGATAAATATCGAACAATTTTTAGCAAACTAGGAAATTCAAATACTATGTCAGGGTTATCGAGTAAAAAGATAAAGAGGCATGTTGCACAACTCATGACAACAAATGTTCACTCAGAATCTATGGATGAACCAATACTAGGCAAAGAAATTTGGTTGAATCCTATTATGAAAGATTTTGTCATTAATGGATATGCATATAGATACTACACGCAAGCTGGCGAGAGAAAAAAGGAAAAAGCGACGGAAGGAGGAAGTTAAAGATGGAACAGTGAAAGGTATCAAAGAAGACCAACCTAGTTGGCTTGACACGTTAAATGAAGAAATTGAAAAGATAAAATAAAAAATTAATGATGGGCTAAATCAAGTTCATGGAATATTGTGATTTTGTTGACAGATGGTGTTCAGGGTAAATATCTCAAATATTTTAGTTTTACGTTTGTAACATTCCCTAGAAAGTAGGAGTTCAGTTTTGGTATTTTACTCCCTCTGTGACCGATATCTATTTTTAGAATCTTAGAGAAGATGATCCATTTTGGATCTCATATGTAATTTATCTATATAAACTGTTAAAAAGATAAATGAATGTTCGACGAGATGGAAAAAGGCCTGCCCTTGTAGTAGGAAAACTTTGTAGTTTATTATGGATTTTAATATAAGTAGAGAAGGTTTTCTTAGATAGTCGAGATTCATCACAGTGTTGATGTTCAATATGTTTTCTTGTATTTCATATTCATGAATGTGTTTTTCTGCTAGAGATAATCTTTAGGAAAAAGAAATAACTCACCTTTCTAGTGTTTCTTCTCATATTGATTATACTTGTTGTGTGTTTATTGGTTTCTCGCTCAGAATTTACCCTTTAGTGGTTCTTTGTTTTCGGTAGCTACCCTTTATGTTTATTCTTCTAACGTTATACCAAGAGATTCACCCTCTATTAAACGCCTCTTGATGATAGTAGTATTTCCTTTATTTTCCTCTACCATCTCATATTACTTATTTGGTTGAACATCATACCTATTTTTCCTTTGTTCCCTCTGGAATACATAGCTTATAAATCTTCATACGCTTGCAGGAATTTACCCCATTGCCCAATGGCCCTGCTCTCTTATTTTTTCCTACCACTTTTAAATTTCACCCTATGGAAGAATATGACCTTTGTGTGCACATCACCAAATCTTTTGTGTGTTTTCAATATATATATGCCTGAGAGAGCCCTCTCTGGTTGGAAGGGTTGTAATCTAACCTAAATTTGGTTGAAACCATTACCTTTGTCATTTGTCTTTCAGCCAGACATATTTACAGAGTGCTAACATATGAAGTCAATGTAGTATTGTTGACCTCCTTATGTTGTATATTAAGGTCTTGGGCTTGGTATATAGTGGTCAAAATGAACTTCTTCTCACATTTGGACCATATCGTGAAGAGGGAATTTTTTGTCGTCTGAGAGATTATTTTGTGGCATTGTTTTGTCGAGAACATTAAAATGGTATTAGTGAGAACTACCTATTGTACGTTCTAGATATGACCTCTCGGAGTAATAATAAAACTATGGGCTCAAGACTCATAGACATCGTCATGTTTCCACATATATGGTTTTCCTAAAAGAACATAAAAAAAATCAAGTGGGGAAACATCACGTAGTAGTTCATCCTTGAAGGGATTGATATTATAGGATAGGAATAACTATTGGATGATGTGTATGTCTTGTCCCCATCTCAACCATCTAATTGTGTATGGTTGGGAGTGTGGCATTTTTGATATCTTCATTATTTGGATGACCTCAACAGAGATCAATCTCTTGTGACTAATGTTGTCAACAATGAAATGTAGTGGGGTCCCCCTCACTATAACGTCTTCGACCATCAACTACACTACCAGGAAACGCTGCTACATAGAACAATATCATATATATATAACATGAATATTTAATGGAAATTAACCAAACAATACAGAGTAATCACAGGATTAATGCTAACATACATAAATAATGGAATTAATAGTAATTCATAATTGCAATGGAATACATGATACATTTCAAAGAAACAGACATGCATCACATATAAATAAAGTATAGAATTAATACTTATATTTTAACTGTAATAACACCACCAACTGCATGCAGACCTTCCATGAACCTCTTAAATTTAGATCGTGTTGCTCATCACTCTCAATAGTAGGTCACCCCCGATATGGGACTAAGCTCTACTGGGCAAGGGAATCCTAGGCTAGGCAAGGTCAATAGGAAGAGACATAGTTTATGAGGATGGATTCTCTCCCAGGAACAACTTATGCCCATTTCTCATAGACTCTCATTCCCCACATGCTTGTTCCACCCTAGGAGTATAGACCTTCACTATCACACCAGATAGTCATTCGGCTACTAAACCTCCCTTGCCTTGGACTTCAGCAACATGCTGGAACATAGTTCTCCAAGCTATGTGGAAGCTACAGGACCCCTTCCAGGAGTTCTCACTTCCTTTGCACACTCTCTCACCTGGAGAGAGTCACTCATGGGCCTGACAACGTGCTTCTTCAACCACAACCACCTCTCTCACATGGAGAGAGTGATACACACAGGCCTGACAACCTGCTTTTTCAACTTTGTTCCAGTACAAGGCAGACAAAAGTAATACTCAACAAGGAATCAGTGATGGCAACAATTCACACTCAGCCAAGGGACTATGTGGCCACAACATCCCACAATTATAACACACATGGCATAGAAAATTACGGTATGCTCAGGTTTCACAGAAGACAACAACCCAAACGGTTAAGCATGAACTCAGATTTGTAGTGTGGATAAATTGGGTTCATAGAACACACATGAGACATAGATCAGTCCATGTGTTTTCCATTGTTTATCAGGGTGCGTGAAAATAACTCAATGCAAATATCGAACGCAAACTCAAACGATTCAGATAGAGGATGCCTCGACTTCTTAGGAAAACATCCCAGGTTGGCCTCACATTTTTGCATTTCAGAGATGCATGATGTATGCAAATAGCATACACAGAGGTCAATGATGGAGGCCAAACACTGAGACCAGACGAAATTCATGGGAATACATGCTAGAATGGAGATGAACACCCATCATGGCTCAATTCTTGGGTTAAATTGGATGTTCTTGGGCTGAAACATGTTACCCATGAAGTTGCATGCACTCCATCAAGTATGCATTCCCTTTTCTAGGAACTTAGGATAAACATATACCTTTCACACAACTTTGGAATAATAATAAATTATTATTCAAGGACTTAATCCCTCAATCTTAGCCCCTCTTCCATCCTTTCAGCCCCCTCTCCCTTACCTAGCCTTGTGGAATTTTAGTCCTCCATCACTCGTTCTTCATGGTTGGTTGAGATGCAATGATGTTTATATTTTATTAATGATCTTCATAACTACATATACAAAAATTAGGCTCATGGCCTTTAACACCTAGTCTCTCCAACCTAAATAACACATAAGCCCACCAACTTATATACACTAGGCTCACCAGCCTAGAAAGATGATTGTAATACATAATATAACTGGGGCATGTCCTTGGGGTATGAAAATACCTTCCCCTTATTTTTTCACTATCCTTAGTGCGAATTTTACAGAACATCAACAAGATTTTCAAAATCTTCAAAAATATGCGGGTATTTTGCCCGCATAAAATTCTCATGCTCCCATGTCACATCCTCGGGACCTTACCAGGTCCACTAGACCTTTACAAGCCCTATGTCTTTATTCTGGAGCTGTTTTCTTTTCCGGTCCAATATGCGCATAGGAATCACATTCCAGTAGATAACATGATTAGCATCAGGTATATATTTCTTAGGCAATGAAACATGAAACACACTATATATAGTCATTTATGCAGGTAATGCAATCATATATGCAACTGGCCCAATCCTTTCTAGGATTTCAAATGGCCCACAAAATCTCGCTGCCAACTTCGAACAATTTCCTAGCCTTAGGGAAATTCTATTGGCTTTCACTTTCAGGAAAACATGCTCTCCCACTTTTAACTCTTTGTGGGTTTTTTTTTTATCAGCATAATGTTTCTTGCTGTCTTGGACAACCTTTAAATTCTACTTATTTTTTATCACTTGTTCTTTCATTTCCTTGAGCAACTCTGGCCCAACCACTGCTATGTCAGCTGGATTATCCCAACTTACTAGAGTATTACACTTTCTGCCATAAAGTGCTTCAAATGGGCTCATCTTCAATGATGCTTCATACCCATTATTGTAGGCGAATTATACCAAGTGTAGTTAGTATTCCCATTTAGATTGTTTTTCCATCACATACATCCTTAGAGTGTCTTCTATTACTCTGTTCACCCTCTTTGTATGTCCATCAGACTCAAGATGATAACCAGTGTTCAAGTTCAGATTGGTTTCGAATCCTTTTAAAAACCCCTTTCATAACTTTGAGGTAAATTTCGGGTCCCTCTCAGAAACAATTATCTTTGGAATACCATGCAATCATGTTATTTCCCTCATAAAAATATCAACAACGTTAGCTGCCTTGTGAGTACTCTTCAATGGAATAAAATGGGCATATTTTGTAAGCTTCTCCACCACCACCATGATTGAATCATGTTTCTTTCCTATTCTAGGCAATCCTATGATGAAATCCATTGTCACTACCTCCCACTTCCACTCAGGAATGGGTAAAGGTTGCAACAACCCTATTGGGTGCTTGTTCTTAGCCTTAACCTTTTGGCACTCCATACATATGCCAATGAATTATGCAATATATTTATTCATACTTGGCCAAAAGTAATGGGTCTTGACTGCTGCAATAGTTTTCTGATATCCAAGGTACCCAATATAAGACACATTATGCATTTCATTCAAAATCATAAGTTTCAAGTTCTTGACATTAGGTACATAAATTATGTTCTTGTACATAAGTGATCCATTGGTTTCCAATTTATAATTTTCCACTTTATATGGCATCTTACCTTGTTGTAGCTTTGCTAACAAATCCCTGTACTTCAAATCTGCATTTCCATCCTCCAAAACTATGCCTTTAATTTCATATTGATACATGCTAATGGTTGTATCATGCAATTCATGCACTCTCCTGTTGAGTGCATCAACCACTTTGTTTTCCTCTCCTTTGATATGCTTGATATCAAAGCCATACTCACAAAGAAACTCCAACCACCTACTCTGCCTTTAATTCAAGGTTGGTTGATCAAAGAAATACTTCAAACCATTATGGTCTATCCTCAGTTTGAAACTCCTTCCCGTGAGGTAATGCCTCCATTTATTTAGAGCATGTACTATTGTTGCCAACTCCAAATTACAAAATTACGAATCCATAAGAAATTATGAATCCATTCTGACTAAGGACTCCTCCCAGTATTTTGTTACATGCATTTTTTCACACTACAAAGTCTTCATTCGGATCTGCAATCCTTAGGATTTCAGCACTGGTTAACAACTGCTTCAATCGCTAGAAGCTTCTCTCACATTCCTTTGTCCACTGAAATTTCTTCTCCTTCTTTTGCAAGGAAGCGATAGGGTGAGTTATCCTTGAGAACCCTGCAATAAACCTTCTGTAATAACTAGCTAGACCCATAAAGGATTTGAATTCCATCACGATCTTTGGTGCTAAACATTCTCTGATGGGCTCAATCTTTTCAGGATCTACAACTATCCCATCCTTCGAAATAATATGCCCCAAGTAATGTCTCTACTCCTCATAAAACAAGAACTTTCTCAACTTGGCATACAGTTGGTTCTCTATTAACACCTGCAATACCATCCTCATATGTTGTTCATGCTCTTCCTCTGACTTGGAATACACCAGAATTTCATACAGGAATACTCTAACAAACTTGTCTAGATAGTCCCTGAATACACCATTCATCAGGCACATAAAAACAGGGGGTGCATTCGACAGCCCAAACGGTACCACTGTGAACTCGTAATTACCATACCCTGTTATAAAGGAGGTCTTGTTGATGTCTTCATCCTTTATTCTTACTTGGTGATATCTTGATCTAAGATCTATCTTCGAAAATATCTTCGCATCCTTCAACTGATCGAAGAGGTCATCAATCCTCGACAGAGGATATTTTCTCTTTACAGTTACTTCACTCAATTGTGTGAAATCGATACACAATCTCGACGTCCCATATTTATTCTTCACCAATAGGATCGGGGCACCCTAAGGTGACACATTTGGGCATTGATAACCATTCTTCATAAGCTCTTCAAACTGCAATTGCATTTCTTTCAACTCTAGTGTACTCATTCTATAAGGATCTTTCGACACTGCAGCTGCTCCAAGAATCAATTTTACAAAGAAGTCAATATCTCTTTTCATAGGTAGTTTGGGTACCTCCTGAAATATATCCTCAAAATCCTTTAGTACCTCATAGTCTTCGATATTTGACACCTTATCCTCAGGTGCTTCCTCCAAGTGGGCTACAAATAATTGACATCATTTTCTGAAGAACTTCTTCAACTACATTGTTGAGATTTCTCTGAAAACAACAGCTCTAGGAATTCCTTGGACTGTTTTCCAATTTCCTTCCTCATCCAGGCAAGTGAATTCCTTATTACGACAGTCCAAGATGGCATGGTGTTGGTACAAATAGTCCATCCCAATTAGACAGTCATAAGAGTCTAAAGGAAGAATGTTCAATTCATCCTTTGTGTTCAATCCATTCATGTCCACAGGACAAGACTTAACTATCTTAGTGACTTTCCTCTTGGTTCTTATTTCCAGCTGCACTAACCAAAACTTTTCATGTTTTCTTCTTAACAATTGAAAAATTTCCACCACTCTAGGATATATATAACTATGGCTATCCCCTGAATCAATTAAAATAGTAAATGGTTGATTGTTAATCACACCTTCCACTTCAATCATGTGTGATTGATATTCTACTTCTTTGTTGTCCAAGGCTGTATAAATCCTGGGTATTCTACTGCCCATGTCCTCCGTTGTTTTAGCCTACTGAACATTGATGACAACTCTCACTTTTTCCTTTTTGTGGGGGAAATATCTGTACCTATGGTTTCCTTTACAACCCCAACATTCCATAGGTGGCGGTCTTGGCATTTTCCCACCCACTTCAGGCTTCCTGGGCTCTCTAAAAGATAGTTGTCCTTGAGGATTGTTTCAGGAAAAGGGTGGCTTAGCTCCCTTCTTCCTCTGATCCATATTGAATTTCTTCTTGTCTTCCCAAGCCTTCCCGAAAGTAGGCTTCTTTGTTTGTTTCTCATATAAGCATTTCTCTCTTCTTATAGTTTCTTCCATAGTATTAGGGTCATTCTACCAAATCTTGTCCCCAATGGAAGGTGGAAGTCCAGTCAAATACCTTTGAATATTGAAAGTCTCATCCTTGATGAACGAAACATACTTCAATAATTCCAAAAAACTTCGTTCATACTCATCAATGGTCATGCTATCGAGCTTGAGTTGAAAGAACTCTTTCATGTTTCTGTCATAATATCTTTTATTCAAGTATTTCTTCTTGAAAAATCTCTTGAATTATTTCCAAGTGATATATTTCTCTCTAATGTGCTACACCTGCACAAGCTGATCCCACAACATGGATGATTTTCCTTTCAGTTGATACATTGCAATTCTTCCTTATGAATGAGAGGAATAATTCTGCAGTTGAAAATATTTCCTCATGCCAAGAAACCATGTCTCAAAATCTTCCTCCTTCTTATGTTCTCCATCAAACATAGGAGGATTAATCTTGTTCATTTCTCCCTTTAGTTCATCCACTCCAGATCTCCTGTTCTTTCTGGTAGGATATGGGATTGAACTACTGTGTTCCCTCCTCTTGGAGTGACCTTGGGAGTGATGATGGTGTCTACCAACACTCCTTGATATTCTTCCTTCAGAAGTTTGGTGAATCCCTATTTTTCTCGAGTCTCTCTCCTTGTCCAACCTCTTTTCTATTATCTCCATACTCATAATAAACTTTAAGTTCAATTCTCCTTGATGTTCCTTATATTTCATGAGATTTCTACTATATGCTTGGTGAGTTTGGGAATCTTTCTATAATCTTTCAATGATTTTCATAATATGCCCTTCCTTATCTATCTCTTCTCCATGCCCATTGGAGTTCGACCCTTCAAATCCCAAATGAACATCCATTCCTTTTATTTCATTCTATGAACTGGAAGCAATCAATGCCTCTTCCATTTCCTTGCACTCAATGGAAACTCTAATCAGTTCTAGCATTCATTAAATTTCTGAAAACACAATGTGTAGACAACCAGAATTTGTCAGGCCATCATTCCTTAACAAATTCCACAACATTCTTAAACAAATATAATTCAATAAAATGTTTAGTTTTCATTCTATGTGATTCTCGTTCAATCAAGAATCCCCACAGATTTATTATTTCAGATCTCTTCTCTGCTAAGTTTTCAGGCACTAGCCCCTTTCTCTCAGTCCCCAACACACACGACCATGGGTTGTGACCAAGCACTAGATCAATAAGCGCTTACTCAATCTTTCATCCTTCAGCTTCAGAATATTTTCAAAGCACAAAACAACGATCTCTCGGAGTTCTGAGTTACCGAACTTGTGAAGTAGAGTGGATCAAAATTCCTTGTCTACCCAACATCCAACGACTGACACACACTATGGAACTTCGGGCACCTGATTTCTAACACTTCAGGACTTCAGAAGTTCGGATCTTCAGGAATTCGAAAGTTCTCACACTTGTGTCCTTTCTATCATTTGAATTCTAAAATTTCAAACCCCGGGCCCAAATGGTACAGATGTTACAAAATCAGGTGGTGGCATGTGGCATGTATAGGAAGGTCCACGTCACCTCTAGTGACATCATTTGACCCCACCATGCCTACTCTCACTTTAGAACTTCAGATTTTGGAAGTTCTCCCCTCAACTTACTTTAATTCTCCAAAAATCCAAAATCAAGATCGAGTCCTTTTGTTGATCCAACATTCAAGATATTTTCCTACGATCTATAGTGTAGATCTCCTTCGGGACTTTCTGTGCTTCAATTTTCATCCTTTCTCATACCTTTGGATCAAGATTCTCTAATGTCACGAAGTGCGAAGGGCTTCTAGGTTAACCCTTCTAAGCTTTCTCCATATCTGATGGTCGTAAAGGTTTTTCCTTTCCTTCAGTACAGATCCTACGGCTCCCACACCCGAAGTGTCGAGCTATCTCTCTATCTGGTTGAATACCATGCCAGCTGTAGTTTTATTCTACTGCTACTCCTCCTGATCTTTGTAACACGGCCAGGTAACCCCTTGGCACTCAGAAAAATTGTAAGGTTCGCAATTGGTTCCTCTTAACACAATTTCTACTTGAAACATTGGGTCAGAACTTCAGTTTTGTCCATTTTGACAACAACTCCTTTCGAACTCTCTCTTCAAATTCCACTCACATGGCCCATTCAGGCTCAACATTGAAACCTTGGCTTTAGTACCAATTTGTAATTTCCCCAGTCATCAACTCCACTATAAGGCAATGCTATTGCGTGGAACAATATCATATATATATATATATATAACATTCACATTTAATGGAAATTAACCAAACAATACAGAGTAATCGCAAGATTACTGCTAACATACAAAAATAATGGAATTAACAGTAATTCATAATTGCAACGAAATATATGATACATTTCAAAGACAAAGACATGCATCACATATAAATTAAGTACATAATTAATACTTATATTTTAACTGGAATAACACCATGAACTGCGTGCAAACCTTCCACTAACCTCCCAGCCTTAGACCGCATTGCTCATCACTCTCAATAGTAGGTCACCCCCGATCTGGGACTAAGCTCAACCGGGAAAGGGAATCCTAGGCTAGGCAAGGTCAATAAGAAGACACATAATTTATGAGGATGGATTCTCTCCCAGGATCCACTTATCCCCACTATTCACTAACTCTCATTCCCCACATGCCCGTCCAACCCCAGGAGTATACACCTTGAATGTCACACCAAAAAATTCTTCGAATGCTAAAACTCCCTTGCCTTAGGCTTCAACAACAGTTCGAACCATAATTCTTCAAGCTTTGTGGTAGCTACAAGACCCCTTCCAGGAGTTCTCATTTCCTCCATGCACTTTCTCCCCTGGAGAGAGTCGCTCACAAGCCTGACAACCTGCTTCTTCAACCACAACCACCTCTCTTAGCAAGAGAGAGTGTTGCACACAATCCTAACAAATTGCTTCTTCAACTTTGTTCCAGCACAAGGAGGACAATAATAAGGATCATGAAAGAACAAATGATGACAATAGTTCACACTGAACCAAGGGATGGCATGGCCACAACAACCCACAGTTATAACACAAACAACATAGAAAATTGCAATATGCTCAAGTTTCATAGAAGACAAAAACCCAAACGGTTAAGCATGAACTCAGATTTGTAGTGTGGATAAACTGGGTTCAAAGGACACATAGGAGACATGGCTCAATCCCCAAATTTTGCAATGGTTTTCAGGGTGTGTGATAAGGAATCAACGCAGAGATCGAACTCAGACTCAAATGGTTCAAACATAGGATGCTTTGGCTTCTCAGGAAAAAATCCTAGGTTGGCCTCATGGTTTCGAGTTTCAGAGCCATGTGAGGTATGCAGAGATCAAATGTAGAGGTCGATGATGGATGCCAAATGCAGATACCAAACGAAATTCATTGAAATACACTGGTCAACTTCACAGTGTTGGTTTTCAAGAATGCGTGGTTGTGCTGAGGTTCTACGTAGAGGAAAAATGGTTCAAGCAATGAACGCCTGAATGGAGACGAACCCCCATCACGGCTTAATTATTAGGTTAAATTGCATTTTCTTGGGCTGACACATGTTTCCCATGAATTTTCATGCACTCCATCAAGTATGTGTTCCCTTTTCCAGGAACTTAGAAAATTTTCACACCACTTTGGAATAATGATAATTTATTATTCAAGGACTTAAGACCTCAAGATTAGCCCCTCTTCCAACATTTCATCCCTCTCTCCCTTACCTATCCTTGTGGAAGATTAGTCCCCCATCACTCTTTATTTGTAGTCGGTCTGCACGCAACGATGTTTATATTTTATTAATGATATGCATAATTACATATACAAAAATTAGGCTCTTGGCCTTTAACACCTAGGCTCTCCGGCCTAAATAAAACATAAACCCACCGTATTATATACACTTGGATCACCAACCTATAAAAATTATTACAATACATAATATAACTCGGGCATGTCCTTGAGTTATTACACTCACCCACATCTGTGAATTTAAGAGGTTCTCCCCTCCTCAAGGTCCTTTGGTTCTTGTTGTTGGATTATTTTGGTTATGATATATTTCCTTTTATTGTTCTCTGAATCATAGTTCGATTTAGGTTCTAATTATTTGTCTTTGATATTATCTATGAATGACAGTTTTGAGAGAGATTCATGAGTGTTGTCCCAAGGGATTTTATGGAACTCACACCACTTTCAAGTGTCCTTATAATTCACATCATGCTTCTTAGTTGGTGGCATGGAATGTTTTTCTTGAGATTGTCTATCTTTGTCTTTTCCTTCGTTTTTTGAGTTAGGGTTTCCTTTTCCATGCTTCAATTGTGTCATTTATACAAACTTGAACCCCTTATTACTTTGTTTCTTGATTTTCTTCTAGATTTTGATTGCATATCCATAAAAAAATCCTAGTGAGGATATGTCCAATAAATCCTCTAATATTTGGATGTGCCTATGTATGCCAATGCAATACGTCAAAACAAGGTTCCTCTAGGAGTCTTTGATATCAAAATTTGAGTGCACTGTATGAAATATGTTAGTGTACTACGACACCACCAAGTCTCTCTCGAACTACAAAGTCATCCATCCTGTGTATTAGTCATCATAATTTATGACATGTTAGATCTCCTCATTTAGGGAATCAATAAAGGTTTCCCAAGTTAGTTATCTACCTAACGACATAGATTCAGTAACCTTCCCACCAAGATCTAACATGGGCAAGTCCTTTAAGTAGAAAAAAGGAGATCTTTTCTCCATAGGAAATTTTTTGGACAAAACAATAACCTTCCAGAAAATTCAAGAATATTTCTAGAGCATATCCATCTATTTGGCCTTCAAATAAGGGGAAATAAAAATTGACTTGTAACTTGAAGGGAACCGCACCTCCATAATGGATGCTTGTTGAATATGCCTCAACCTCCATTGGTAGTCTTCAAAGTATCTAAGTAAGGTTGTCCATAATTTCATTCGCCTGTCACATGAGAGGTTCCTCGATCAACATATTGAAAGTATATCCTACTTCATCATCTCTATTTTCTTCCACCATGGGAGGTTTCTTGTGTTGGTGAGAACAATCATCCTCTAGTGAAACTAGCTCGAGAAGGAAATATTTATAACCTAACCTCATCGAGGACATGCATTGAAAAATGACAAGGAGAAGAATAATTTGATAAAACTGATCAATACTGTGAAAGGAATTAAATGGAAAATAAGAAAGTAAATGCAACACCACAAAGTAAAGACAATAATATGGCATGAAAACAACTCTTTATTGAATGTAATAATCCTTAGAAATACATCATGAATGGATGTCCTCCTTAAGAAATGAGAGGCTTGTATATATATTTCTTATGAGGCTCCTCATATGAGTCATATCTTTTCATTATTTCGGTGTTATTTGTTTTATTTTTCAAATACCATGGGTTACAAAAAACCATGGGTGAATTCCATTGGTTGCAAAAACTAGCACATGGATTTTCTCCACTTTATTATTATTCATTTTTTTATTTTTCTCCCACCAAATACCATGGTTTACCAACACCATGGGATCCATGTGTTCATATATTCCCAATGGTAAAAAGAAACAGTTACTGTGGTGATTCAGTGAAAGAGGTTGGTGGCCATTGATTTTCAATTAGATCAATTGGACCTTTACCAGGCTTGTATCTTTGTTCTCGAGCAATTTGACTTTCTAGGCTAGGATGCACATTGTTTCCACCCAAATGTATCCTTCGTGTTCCACCTACATCATAGTCCAATCAATCGTGTGGTTAGATTTAAGCACATATTTATTTAATAAGAACACATGAAATGCACTATGCAGTCTCATGGATGTAGGAAATGATATCATGTATGGATGTATGAAACCGGGCCTATCTTTTCTAGGATTTAAAAAATACCACAATATCTTGCTACCAACATTGGATATCTTCCCAATATAAGAAAACTTGTTTTCACTTTAGCTTTTAAAATCACATTCTCTCCCACTTAAAAATCTATGTAAGTTTTTGTCTTGTCTACGTAACTATTTTTTTTGTCCTAGGAAGATTTTAAATTCTACCTAATCTTTGTCATTTGTTATTCCATTTCTTTTATCAAATTTGTCCCAATAACAATTGTGTCATTTTCTATTGTATTTCTTTTAAATTGTACCTAATATTTGTCATTTACTATTCTCTTTCTACAAAATTGTAGGGCATTTGTTGTTACTTCCTTATCTTTAATTGTTTGTTGAATATTCTCCAACTCTTGGATTCTCTTAAATATTTATTGAATAGGGGGTAAAAAGAAGGATTTAGCCAATAATTGCAAGGCTTGTTTAATTGAGTAGATATTACATTCCTAGAGATATTCAAGGGAGCCCCAAACATAATGAATCTAAGTATCATTGAGACGGGAAATAACTTGCTCATGATAGATCCATAGTGGATTGAAATGAAAGGGAAATAGGATTATGATATGAGAGAGTCCAGGGAAGTATTGATCCATATGGATGTATATGGCCTCCCATCTATTACAACTGGCTTGTTTTGGCAATTTTCCAGTTTGGCATTTTTTTCCTACATTTTGTGTCCCCGACTTCCGGGGCCATTTTGAGGCCCTAAACAACATTTTTAGGGCTCACCACAATTAGAATGTACACAAAGTCAAATTCAAAAATGGAGATCATATGAAAAATTTACAACCCCGTGAAATTTATGTACTAACCTACCCCAATGGGGCCCACATGACTTTTGGCACTTCATCTCCTAGGGTTAGGTTTTTTGGATGTCTAGGGTTTTTTGAATTCCTTTTTATTGTGAAAAGGTCTTCAGAACCTCATTGTACTCATATTATAGTTAATAAGCGTAGCCTTCACATATCTTCTTAAATATAAGCCGCCACCATTACAACAAGCTTGTTTTCCACTGCATTTTACAATTTCATCTTATTTCCTTATTGAATAGAAACCAATTTTATGTATATCTATTACTTTGTGTTAAGAATAATTTAATAATAATATGTATTCATTTTTTTATTCTCATACAATCTGTATCAGTGGTATCAGAGCAGTGTTCTCCTTATCGTTATTAATGCATGTCCCCAACAAGGTCAGGGTACAAAGAATTGGGTCTCGAGCTTGTTTCTCTTGAGGGTTAAATATCTCACACACCCAAGAAACCTCTCATGGAGGGAGAAAATAAATACGAAGGGACAGGAGATCCTTTCAAAATGTTTCTCAAGGAATCCCTCATGCAACAAAGGAACGAGATGATGGATAGTTTTGCACAAATCCTTTGATGACTACCAAAAGGAGACACATCTTCCTCTAATGGAGGAGCCACCCTCTTCAAGGTACAAATAAACTTTGATATTCCTATATTTGAAGGTCAAATAGATGGAAATGCTATAGACAAATGGTTGAATCTACTAGAAGGGTATTTCTTTGTCCTTAACTTCTCGAGTAGGGAAACTATTAGTTTTGCACTCCTCAAAGTCATTCCCCATGTCAAATATTGGTGGGAAAAATTTTGTGAGAAAAAGGAAACATAGGAACCATCATTATTTACAGGCATGGTCACCTGGGAGTCCTTTAGGGATGCTATTAAGGAACAATACTACCCTGTCAAAAGTTATGATGCCCTGTAAAAAAAATGGAAGACACTGCGACAGGAAAGAGACCAAGCAGTGCCCAAGTTCACAAATATATTCCATACATTGCGCACCAAGCTAGGTATCAAATATTTTGAGCAACATCTGTTGCTCAAGTATCACGATGTTCTGCATAGATACATCTGGGCCGAAATGAAGTTTTTGGACATCTCATCCTTGGGCGCGACCTACCGATATGTCATCAAAATCAAGCATAATCTCAAACAATAGACACAACAATTTGGGCCTAGGAACCCCTCACAACAAAAGAAAGGAAAGGGCAGCCCCAAATCGTAGAACAAAGGATGGAGAAAATATGGAAAACCTCATAAAAACTAGTGCAATCTACAAGCAAAGAAGGACACCGAAAAGACATAGAAATATATCAGGTAGTGGTGCAACTTCCATAAGAGCCCCTAGAATAACACTATTGATCATCGTTCAAAGAATTCGTTGGTGGCTAAGGTGAAAGCCCCTGAATCAGATGCAGGTTCTGACTCTAATTCAGAACCAGAAAGGGGGAGAAAAATCATTGACGTGGAACCCAGTGATACCATTGCTACCACCAAGCTCCAACCTGGTGAACTAGACGAGCCAGAGGAAGGCGAGTTCCTTTTTCATTCACAGATGTGGGTGAAGGGTACCCCATTGTACTTCATCGTTAATAGCGATAGATATAAGAACCTCATCTCAATAGAGGTCATCAAGTGGCTAGCCCTGTTGACAAAGTCGCACCCACAACCCTACACCATTGGATGGATCCGCTAGGAAGTGATATCGGTGTCAACCAAAAATGTCTCATGTCATACGACATCAAGCCCTTAAAAGACGAGGTATTATGTGATGTTGCTCCTCTCGGAGTTTTTAATGTTCTTTCGGGCCAACTGTATTTATGGAAATATCATGTTTTATATGATTCTAGGCATCGTAGTGTTATTATTACTTTGAAAAAGAAATTATAGAGGGTACCTGAGGAAGTACCACCTAGTGTTTTTTCCTTGATCGTTTCCAAGAAATGCAGGAAGGTCATCTCTCAAACCGAGAAGTTTTTCTTCATCATGATCACTCTCAGAATGAATGAAACATCACAACCTCTACGACCAACCTCTCCAAACAACATAAGAAAAGGAATAAGGTCATGGAACAATACTCAGATATCTTCTCCTCACCTACCAGGGTACCTATGCACTGTCAGGTCAAGCATCTCATCGATCTGACCCCCGACACACTGCTACCCAATGGGCTAGTCAACTTTCTCTCTTTGTTAGAGAATGAGGAGATCAAGAAACATATATAATAACTTCTCCACAAGGAGAACATCTATCCCATATCATCTCATTGTGGGAGCCCAATCATGATGGTACAAATGAAAGATAGAACCTTGCGACTATGCATTGATTACTAAGCCCTGAATAAAATCATAGTCAGAAATCGATACCCAATTCCCTGAATCGACAACCTCCTTGATCATCTCACAGGGGTCAAAAAATTGAGTAAGATTGATCTTAAGTTTTTCTACCACTAGGTCCCAATAGAAAAGACATATGTATGGAAGATTGTCTTCAAGTCAAAATAAGGTCTTTTTGAATGGTTGTTCATGCCCTTTGGTTTGAACAATTCTCCAACAAATTTCATGAGGATGATAGACGATATCCTACAAACATTCACCAATAGGTTTGTAGTGGCATATTTGGATGAAATCCTCATCTACAAGAAGACTTGGGCAAAATACTTGCAACACATTCAACAAGTTGTGCACACCCTATGACAACACAAGCTATATGTCAACTTGGAAAAATGTTCCTTCGACATGGAAAGGGTTAATTATCTGGAATACATCATTGATAAAAATGTTGTACATGTGGATCTAGCCAAGATCCATTTCATCCATGACTGGCCAGCCCCAACCACACTCACTGAGCTTCAGATCTTCTTGGGCCTTACCAATTTCTACTGCAACTTTGTGTTCAGATTCTCCTATTTCGCATGGGCCTTCAACCAAGTAACCAGGGGTGGTGGTGAGGAAAAAATTGTGTGGTTTCAGTCCCAAAAACAAGCATTCGATGACTTGAAGCAGTTCTTGTGCTCAGCCCCAATACTTTCATTACTAGACCTAAAACAACCCTTTGAGATTGAGACAGATGATTCAGACTATGTTGTGGGCACCGTCCTCACTTAGCACGTCCACCCCATGCCCTAACATAGTGAGATACTATCATATGTTGTCCATATGTACTCTACTTACAAAAATTAAATGTACTCCATTATGCAATCTTGCCGCTAGTGGAGACATTACATTCTTGGGAAGGAGACAATCATCCAAACTAATCATAAGCCATTGTAGTTCATGCAGACACAAGGAAAATTATAGAATGACTGCCATCATAAGTGGTCCACATACTTGCATCAATTCCACCTCAAAATCAAGTATAAAACATGAATTACCAACCGAGTCACTGAATTCCTCAGTCGACCACAAGTCACAACACTCACCACGGTGATAAATGCTTGCAGCCACGAGACCTTTGGATGCGACCAAGTCTATGAGATAGACCCATACTTCACCACCATCTACCAAATGTTGGGAGGAAACTCAGTTTTTGCTAATTTCTATCTTCAGGACAGGTTGTTGTGCCGTTTGGTCCATATATGCATTCCATCAAGCGAGCGAGCGAAGTTGATTTGTGAATCCCACTACATTCATGTGGCAGGAAACTTCGACATCGAAAATACAATGGAAATGTTGCAAAATCATTTCTATTGCCTTAAAATTTGACATGATCTCAATAAGTATATCAGGTCTTTCATTGCCTGCGCTATTTCCAAACCGACCACTAAGAAACAGGGCTTGTACACCCCTCTTCCTACTCTTGACAGGCCATGGGAATTCATCTTAATGGACTACATGTCAAGCCTCCCATCCACCAAGATGGGAAATTACTATGTTTTGTTTGTTGTTGATCACTTTTATAAGATGACGATTATGGTCTCCTACAAGAAAAGCATCACAACAGAGGCCACTATCAAGTCTTTTTTGAATGATTTTGGGTACATTTTGGAATACCACAAAACTTTCTCTCAGATCAGGAAAATTTGGTTTCTCAACACATTCTGCTCAAGACTATGGTCACAGTTGGACACCAAGCTAATCAAATCCATGGCCTTCCACCCCCAGACATATGGCCAAACTAAGGTCGTAAATTGAATGATCGTGCATGTCCTCTGCATGTACAATTCCAAGCACCGCCGCACATGGGATAAGAGTCATCCTTATGTTCAACATAGATAAAACCAATCACTACATAGATAAACTAACCACATCCCCTTTCAGGTGGGATTAAGATTCCAACCATTAGGTCCCATGGATATTACACTACCCCTTGCGGCCACCCCAACCGACTCGTCACCTTCGCCAACTGAAGCTGACAAAGCCACTTGGTTCATTGAGAAGATCTAACACATCTTCCATAGGTTTAGGATATTTTACAAAATTATGTGGCCAAGTACAAGCAGTTCCATGATCAACACCAGGTGCCACATAAGTTTTAGGTGGGAGACAAATTTTGGTTGCACTTGCAGAAAGAACTCCTTACATGGCCCCATCAGAATCTTTTTGCACTCAGTTATGGAATGTACACCATCATAAATGTTGTGGGTTGTTGTTCCTAAGCTCTGCACCTGATTGCTAAAGTGTAGCGCTAGGCCACCTCAAGTTTTGAATGATTGTTTTTTTTATTTTGTTGGTGAGTTAAAGGGTTGGTTATACCAATACAAGAGCATGGTTGGGTTGAAAAAATGATAAGGATGACGTTTCTCCTTGGATGGTGGAAAACAAATGATAGAAAAGTGAAATAATATAGGTAAAAACAAAGGGAAACAACAAACCACTCAATGAATAATCTATTGCAAGAATTTTAATACTTAAATTATCATGTCAAGACATTAAACATGTATCAAAAACACAATTACTCCCACAAGTTACAATAAAAACAAATCTTCACCAAAGCATTAGTTGTTTTCACGGGTTTCATATCAACAAAAACAAGTTATACAATAGTTGAAGGAAATGAAATGTACTTTGCAAAAATCAAAAGCTGCATTCACGACAAGATAAAAACACATGAATATTTGAACGAAAAATTGTCATCAAGAGTATATTCACCAGGTAGAGAGCTTTGGTCCATGAATAGAAAAGGTTGGACCAGCTGATGTATTGATCTTATTTTCCTCAGAAACTTAACCCTCAAAACATACAAAAACTCCATATTTATCAGAGTTGTCGAGGCTCTCGTCCATCTGGGACTGAGGCTTAACTCTACAATACCAATTGTAATACAACTTGTTAACTTAAATAGTGATTGTTGGAGTATAGTAATATATACTTCACACATGACTTAATAAAATATGAGTGGTTCTTATCACACATAAAATACCACTTATTAACTTAATCTGAAAGAGTATTGAAATCAAATAAATCTAAAAACTTCTACTACTAACAAAACTTAACTAATGCATATGATGGAGTGAACTAAGATTTGACAGAATTAAATGGGAGTGACAAAATTGAGTTTTTATTGAGCATGGGTATCCATGCACACTATTGGAGGCTACTGGTAGGTGAATGGATGTGTTGGAATATTTTTTCTTCAACCTATCTTCTTGAGGAAGAGGCAAGTATTCTAGTTGTTTTTCTGGAGTCTTTGACATTCCTTTTACAGTTTGGATCATAGTTTCTTGAGTTCTCGATTATGGTGTTGCAGAGTCCAAATTCTGAAACTTTGGTTCTATACCTTTTGACCATCATTGAGATGCTATGTCTCGACCATAACCAACCCTTCTTCTTGTTTTCATTGTGATGGACAGGTCACGATCTACTAGTGTTTTGCTTCTCCTTGTGAACTTTCCTTTGATGATTTGGCTTAATGCCCAATTTTGTTTCCATGTTTTGGTCTCGGATTAGACCCTAGAAGTGATATAGGAATGTGATTATGGAAGTTTTCAAGGATGGTTTGGGTCCACACCTCTCGGACGTCCATAATCAACCATCATTCTCCACGTATTTCACAAGTTATATTGTGGTTACGATTGCGGGACCACTCTAGGATATTAACGTTTGAGAATTTTATGTTTCCAAAATGAAGTGTGGCCATTGATCAGTTTTGTTGTCACAATTTGGGTGGACCCTACTGCTTTATCTTCCCTCCTAAATTTTTGTATGTTTTCCAATTTTAGAATTATTCTACCATATTTATAGATGGAATCAATTTTTGTGTTCGAGAGATTTTGACTTCAGAGCATGAATATCTCTTGGAGGATCATCTACCGGAGCAACATGGTGACCTGGCATCATATTCCCAACTTGTCATGAAAAGAGAGTGACACGTGTAACCTAGAAATAACGCAGCTGATGCAATCAAAAGGCCTCGTATGAGTGCCACATGTCCTAACTGATGAGTTCCATGTGTCTTCAACATTTCGACACTTTGGAGCTCCAAAGAACTAGGTTTTCTCTCGACAAAAATTATCTGAGAGTGAAAATGTCACAGAGTCCTTAATTCATGTTTATCATATGCTAATCACCCGAGATGAAGATATTTTTACCATTAACTATTTTGGGAGTTTCCGGATCCAGTGCTTGGAAATCTCCCAGAGAGAAATCTACCAGAGTGACGTGGTGACCTGATGTCATATCGCTTGAAATGAGTCCCATGTGTCATGATAGGAGTGTGCCACACGTCATGATAGAAGAGTGCCATGCATCCTGACTGATGGATTCCACGTGTCTCTAGTTCTCCAGGCTTCATAATTTCTTGAACGCAAAGTATGGATACCTCCCGAAGGGTCGAACTCGTGAAGTGATTAGCCAATGCTTATCACTAATTAACTCGGGATTAAGCCATATTTAACATTTAAATATTTCAGGACTTTCAGGGCTCCGGTGCTTTGGGGATTCATAGGTATGTGTTTTCTATAAGTTCAAATCCCCTGGAATGATAATCTCTCGGAGATGACGTGTCCATATGATGTCACTATGTTGATGTGTCATGAAAAGAGAGTAACACATGTCACCTAGAAATGAGTGGATGATGTAACCCAAATGACTTGAAATGAGTGCCACGTGTCATGATTGATGAGTGACACATGTCTTCGGCACTTAGACACTTCGGGACATCGGGGCTATGTGTTTTCTCTGGACCAAAACCTCCTAGATGAACAAACTCAGGAAGTGACATGGTAGTGAGGGCCCACTCCAACACTTTTGAGCTTCATATCTTCATAGTTAGGGAGTTTATAAATGTAGAGTATGGATATCTCCCAAATAAATGACTTCCCAGAGTGTCGTGGAAGTTTGGGGCTCCAATACTTCGAAAGATTCGACACAATGAAAAGTTTGGATGCCCGAACACTGGAGTCGTGTAGTCATTCTTGTTAAAGTTTGCATGAGTTTGAGACTCTGAATGCATGAGAGCCGTTGATTTTCCTAGGTTTTTGGATATTTACCATTGAAAAGATAACCTGTCTATTTGTCTTAAAATATAAGCCCGAAATGGACTTCTCTGAATTGTTGCATTTTTTCTACAGATGTTTCCTATGCATACAAAGGACTTGGTCACCCTACTGCATGCTCAATAAATGGAAAAAATGATGAAAAGTATTTCTAACTTCAAACCACAACATGCAATTATCCTTCAAGAAAAAAACAATCGGTGCAAAGGATCAATCAAGGTACAGAATGATAAAAAAATGAGTCACTTAGTAATGGGAAACCAACTTAACCAACTAGAAGAGGAATAATTTTTATGAAGGCATAGGGTAATGAGAGAGGAGGGGCATGGGTGCAGACTTAGGTCTCAACATTGGCTCCAACTGGGAACAACAACCCCCTATGGGGTACTGAGAAAAATAGATCAATGCCTTGGAATTAAATAACTTGCTCTCACCTTCCTTCTCTTACCTCTGCTTATTCCTGTAAGTCATGCATCTCTGCTACTGTCTCTCAGCCATGCATCTTAATGAATCCAAAACCTGTAGCTACAAAAAAATGTCTTTGCTGATCTATGGAGTCTTTACTCACATACAAACCAACTAATTTATAGCTATAACCCAATGCCTTTGTTGGGCTATGTAGTCTTCTAGTCAAAAAATCTACTTAAACTAACAAATATGTGAACTGAAAATTAAATGATCGAACTATGAGATTATTTTCCTACTACCTACTCTATTTAGTTGAAAACCAACTCAATCATGTATAATTCCATTTCCAATGAAACCAAGAAACCATTCGACTGAGAACCAAAACTCTGTGCATGTCATTGTTTAAAATAATCCAAAGAGGGTATAACAAATGTGACCAAAAGTTAGAAGGCATATGGTACCTACAATTGTAAATGATGATCATGATAAAACTTACAAGCTTTGGGATTTTGAAAAAATAAGAATGCATCCAACTTCCTATTGGATATTCAAACTTGTGGAAAACCTCCAACTAGGTGAGAAGAAAAATTTGTTGTTATATGAGATGCAAATTATTTATAAGATTATGCTCCTCATGTTCTCCTTGAAATAACTCATTAAGATCATACGCTTCATGATAAGAAGGAGAAAGTAAATCCCCTTGAAATTGTTGATCATTTTCTTAGATAGAAAACTCTTTGACATAATTAAAAATAACAATATGATCATAGAAATATGATGGATGTAAAATTATTTTTGTATCGTCAAAAGAAGTATCAACATGATCATGAAAGTATTCATTATTCTTAACCACCTCTTCACAATTAACATCCCTATATTTATTTCTATGGAAAGAATACATTTGTTCAAACTCCTCACAACATTCAACATTTTCAGTTTTAAAAGAATGTTGAAAGTCGTCTTGTTGTATAACAGAATTGGAACAAGATACAACTGATAATGAATATTCTTCCTCTTCCTAGGAATTATATTCCCATTCCTATATAATTCTAGAATAACTAATAATTGACTGTTGAATATAATATCTAAATTCTTCACAACAATTTTCAAAAAGTAAATGAGTTGGAAAAAACCTTTTGCAATGATCATTAAACGTTGCATGGAACTATTTCAGGGAAGATATGCTAGAATGAGGAAACGATCGGTACTATTCATGAGCATATACCTCTAATGCGTACATGAAAATCTTCATCAATACATGCTCATGATGTATACCCAACTGATGCATGAATTCATGGAATTCAAGCAAATGATCTGTAGGGTTATCATCTTTATCTTGTCTACATTTGGGAAAGTAATCACCCCACTCATCTATAGTAGGAACAATATTGGAAAACCGGGAAAAATAAAGAAATTAAAAGGAAAAAACCTCCAAGACAAGATGGCTTCCATCTGAAGATATGACTCCCTAAAACTATGGATTTGTCATTGGATTATTTAACTATGGAGTCGTTAGGTGAATTATCTACAGTATGAATGTGTCTGGTCTTCTTTCACCATCAAAGATCATGTCTGATGGTTTTCATTCTCTCGGGGAAATATATTTTGTTACTATGTTCCTCGACAACGATGCCAGAATATGTTGGTACTAAAGTTTGCACCTGACTACTAAACGACAGATCTAGGCCACCTCAAGTTTTTAACGATTAGTTTTTTTATTTTGTTGGTTAGTTAAAGGGTTGGTTTACCAATACAATAGCATGGATCAGTTGGAAAAATGATAAGGATGAGGGTTTTCCTTGGCTGGTGGCACACAAATGACAGACAAGTGAAATAATACAAGTAAAAACAAATGGAAACAACAAACCACTCAATGAATAATCTGTTGCAAGAAGTTTAATACTTAAAATATCATTTCAAGACATTAAACATGTACCAAAAATGTAGTTACTCCCACAGGTTACAATAAAAATAAATCTTCACCAAAGCATTAGAAGTTTTCATAAGTTGCATATCGATCAATAAAAGTTATACAAAAGCTAGAGGAAATGAAATGTACTTTGCATAAATCAAAAACTGCATTCAAGATAAGATAAAAACATATGAAGATTTGAACAAAACATTGTCATAAAGAATATATTCACCAGGTAGAGAGATTTGATCCATGAATAAAATAGGTTGAACCAACTGATGTATTGATCTTATTTTCCCCAAAATCTCAGCCGTCAAAACCTACAGAAACTGCATATTTATCAGAGTTGGAAAGGATCTCGTCCATCTTGGACTGAGGCTTAACTCTATAATACGAGTTGTAAAACAACTTGCTAACGTAACTAACGAATGTTGGAGTATAGTAATGTATAATTCACACTTGAATTAATAAAAAATGAGTGGTTCTTATCACAGATAAAGGAATATGAAAGAGTCTTGCAAACAAACAAATCTAAGAACTTCTACTAGCAACGAAACTGAACTAATGCATATGCTCAAGTGAGCTGATATTTGATATAATTAGCTGGGAGTGACATAATCGAGTTTTGTATCGAGCACTAGTATCCATGCACATTTTTGGAGGCCAGTGAGAGGTGACTGGATGTGTTGGCATCGTTTTTCTTCAACTTATTTGCTTGAGGAAGAGGCAAGTCTTCTGGTTCTTTTTCTGGAGTCTTCAACATTCCTTCTGTAGTATGGATCATAGTTTCTTGAGTTCTCGATTATGGTGTTGCAGATTCCAGATTCTGACACTTCTATTATGTACCTGTTGACTACCACCGAGCTACTATGTCTCAACTATAACTAGCCCTTCTTCTTGTTTTCTCTGTGATGGACGGGTCATGGTGTTCTAGTGTTTTGCTTCTCCTCGTGACAATTACTTTCATGATTTGGCTTAAATCCTAGTTTGGTTTCCATGTGATGTTCTTAGATTGGACCCTAGACATGATATAAGCACATGATTATGGAAGTTGTCAAGGGTGGTTTGGATCCACACCGCTCCAAATTTTACAATCAACCATCAATCGCCACGTACCTCACAAGTTATACCGTGGATTGGATTGCGGGACCAGTCTCAGATATAACGTTCGATCATTTTGGGTTTCCGCAATGAAGTGTGGGCATCAATCAATTTTGTTTTCAATATATGGGTGGATCCTACTTGTTTAGCGCCCTTGCTAAAGCTTTATTTGTGTTCCAATTTTAGAATTCTTCTACCATATTTAGAGATGGTGCTAATTTTGGCGTTCGTGAGATTTTGACCATAGAGCATGAATATCTCTTGGAGGATGATCTCCCGTAGTGACGTGGTGACCTGAAGTGATTTCATCAACGTGTCATGAAAAGAGAGTGACATGTGTCACTTGGAAATAATGTGGATGATACAATCAAAGGGCCTGAGATGAGTGCCACATGTGCTAACTAATGAGTGCCACATGTCTTTGGCACTTCGGAGCTCCATAGAACTAGGTTTTCTCTAGATGAAAATATCCGAGAGTACTAATCTTATGGAGTCATTAATTCATGCTTATCTTATGCTAATCTCATTATATTAAGATATTTTTAACATAAATTGTTTTGGGAGTTCACGTCTCCATCTCTCTCGGGTTTTGGATTTATTGAATGCAAAGTCTAGATACCTCTCGGAGGGCCGAAATCTCGAAGTGATTAGCCAATGCTTATCACTAATTAACTCATAATGAAGTTGTCTTTAACATTTATATATTTCATGACTTCCAGGGCTCTGGTGCTTCGGGGCTTCGAAGGTGTGAGTTTGATGTGAGTTGAAATCCCATGGAATGATAATATCCCGAAGATGACATGTCCATATGAATTCAATGTGATGACGTGTCATGAAAAGAGAGTAACACGTGTCTCCCTGAAATGTGTAATGATCCCAAGCCATTATTCAAGGATCATCATTGTTTTGGTGTCTTTTTAAAAGTTTTTCTGAGTGAGGTATTTCGTCAAACACTTTGTTGATCTACCTTTTAGATGTGTTTATATGTGTGTATGCAGAAAATAACAGAAAGAGATAACCATGGAACATACCTCAATCATATGCAATAATATAGACAAGCCAAATCATCTCAATTCTTCTTTATTCATTGATCTGAAAATAGATCCAGAAGCCAGATAGGGCTTAAAAATGCTCAAAAATGAAAGTGCTCAGAATCAGACGAAACCTGTGCCATTGCGTCCGTCTCGTCGTCCTGAATCCGGTGGTATAATTTTTATCGCAAACGGAGTCCGTATGAGGAAGATATCGCCTTCTGTCCGAAAAGCCAAACAGGCAAATTTTGGGGATGCTGACTGTACCTGTCCGTACAGTCCGTACAGACACGTGTCAGTCCATACAGTGACACGTGGCAGGCCGTACAGTTGACGTGGGCCAATCAGAAGGCGACACGTGGCAGCGTAGGATGATGACACGTGGCGGTTCGTACAGTGACGTGGCACGATGACGTCAGCATTGACGTGGCGACCGTACGATGACGTGGGCCAATCGGCGCGTGACACATGGCATGACGTGGCAGGTCCGTACATGGGACACGTG
>JZKD02S1593685.1:1616352-1642401 GCA_000966675.3 Picea glauca
TAAAAAATATAAGCTTATTCAAAATAAGCTTGAACACTTTTATATAAAACCCCAACATAAAAGAAAATTAAAACTCACTAATGTTCAATGAACATACATTTATGAATCATCCTGATTGGACACATCCTTCCCAAGTATGGGTGCTTCCTCTGCTTCCTCCTCAATTCCAATCTCCCTCCCAAGCACACTCTCACGGACTCTCTTCTCCACATTACACTATATAACACATTTCAAATCTGAAATTTTGAAAATTAAATTTAAATGATTATAACACATTAAATTTAAATGACTTTAACACATTAAATGATCCATGTGAACTCCCACCCTCTTCAAACTCTCCCATTGAGAATTGAGACAAGCCTCCCCAAGTAGTAAGAGATGGAATAGGGACCTGCGAACAACACAACTAAGAACCAAATCTAGGATTCAAGTTCACATTTATATGAGATTATAAATGTTGTTTATATTATTCAAAATATTGGAGATTGGACAACTAAAGTGCTGAGCTTTGGATATTAGAAAACACATACCTGATTCAACCCATCCAAATTTAAACTTGTGGAATCAAGTCCCATATTTATTGGAGATTCATTTAACATATATCCAAACCACAATTAATGACAATAACAACTCGATTATTTATATAGATACAATGATATCTAAATCTAGAATTAGAAGTAAACTATCCTAAAATACGTCAAAATTTTACTAACTAGAACACATACCATTATGTTTTTCGGGTCATCATTCTGAATGACTTTCTTCCAACCATCATGGAAAAAAATTTCATACTTCTTAAGATATTCCACTGACATGGTATCTAACTCCGCATATGTTTTATAAAAAAATATGGCCCAGGAATTGGTTTCCACTCGCCGACGGTTCAAGCCAACATCAACACCATAAAAAATCGTTTCCAAATATTCCTCGATTGCAGTCCTAGCCTCTTTTCCAACTTTTGATGAAGCTCGCAACTATGAATGTGAAGCAAATTCCCCTGTTGGGTGAGATACTAAAGGTCTTAGAGGCCTCGATAGTGTCGCATTTTGATGTGCCCCTTTACAATCATATGTCCATCATTTATTGATCGCATCATAATCAGACACTAGAATTGTATAATCAGGGTGCATGTGCATAAAAAATGTTGCATAAAAGTGTCTTGAAAAATAGTGTGTAACCTCATCATTCCACGACAATTTCCCATATGCTTCCAAAAACCTATTATACAGATGTCCTGCAATGTCAGGGTGCTGAAAATATTGCACCTTCAACATCTTCCGCTTTGGCCCATATTTGAAATTGAACATCGAAATTGCGTTTTATTTTGAAGCTTTATTTTTTACTTCCTCCCATTTATCAAGGCCCATCATGTCTAACTTTCTCTGCTTCATTAGATGGACAAAATTTTTAGTGATTGGCCCCATCTTTTGATATGCGTCCATAAAGTTTTGCAATGAATGCAAAATAATCTGCAAGCTTTTTTTACTCTCCTGAGGGAGTCCCAAGATCTCCAAATCATTTTCCAACCTCCTTTTAACACCTAAGCATTCCTCAAGGGTCATTGCTTCAGTAATCCCTTCCCAGGTAAGTTCATCACCAACATCCGAAGGATAGGTGGACGTAGGTGTGTAATTTTTTGTTTCTTGATAACGCGGCCTCCTAAATCCACCTTCACCCTCTGCACCAACATTAGAATTTTCATGAAACTCACTCTCTCTTTCATTGTCGTCCCTTTCTCTAAACTCATTGTCTACACACACATTTGAAATTAATTACAACATTTAACATGACATAAATTTAAATACACAAAAATACAACAAGAATAAACAAAATCAAAGAAAATTGCCAAAAATATTCTCTTGTCCTGAGGTATTCCCTACATTCTTAGGTTTAGGAGTATGAATATGCAACCTATATAAGAAGGTTGCATCCATACCACTTGGTTGAGTACATTATTTAGTTGATCTATTCACATAATCGTTTGATAATCTCCTCTGACAAGATTGTCTATGGTCACTCAGAGTCTCATTCAAAGAAGGAGTTCCTCTTCTTCCTTCTTGGGAGAGCCTAGAGAGTTTGCGACGAATGTTTGGAGAATCCTGTGTCAACATCTCTCCTCAATATATATCCTTTGGAAATTCATGCAAAGTTAAGCAAAAGACAAGTACAAGTTAATATCTCCAACATTAACCAACAAAAAATATGAAGAAAGAAAAAAAAATAAGACAAAATTAATAGAAATGTTCTTTATCTTAGAAACAATTATAATAGGGTGATGCATAACTCCACTACCCATGCCCATTTCAAATATGTTTTGGTTTCTTACTATTAACACAAATAACCTTGGTAAATCCACCAATAGGACATGGTTCAAGTTCTGGTAATGGAATAACGGTTATCTATATGGGAAATCAGATTTCATGCATCCAACAACTATGGAGCATAGTCCATGAAAGTGAACGATTAACTTTATGCCATGTTTGGTTGGATGGAAGAAATTTTCCATCTACAAAGAAATGGCACTAAGTATCAAAAAGTCTGTATTACACTTGGAGGGGGAATTAATAGAGAAAATGTATTATATCACTCCAAGTTGTTGGAATTATGTTTACGACATAACTTTTTATATACTAAGTGTATGTGATTAGATGATTTGACGCTTGTAAAGATTCATTTAAATGTGGTTATGAAGCATTGTTTATATCTTTAGCGACCTTCTTCCAGTGAACCCATCGATATAGGGGATGAGAATGGCCTCTGAATCATTTTGGTAGATCCATCCTGTCATAAACCCCATGGACAATGAGGACTTGGCCATGTGATTCCAATTCTTGTGTAAATAGAAAGGGGGATACATCGCCATCTTCAACTAGTATCTTATCCAAAGGGTAATAGAAGCTCATCTTCAACTAAATGCTTGTGTAAATACAAAGGGTAATATATCATTAACAAGGGTATTTCAAAGGGTATATACTCTTATCCAATACATATGGGTTTTACTTACTCTTATTAAGAGAAAGCTAAATCAATGGAATCAACTTCATATCTTACCCGTATGATGTAACATCCTGCACTTGCGCACTGAGAAAAATTATTCTTTGAGGACACTTGCTCGCAAGTGATCCGGATTATTATGATATCAAAACATTTGATTTTGATTATGAGACGTTATGGGTTGACGTCATGTTGTTTTGTTTCATTGACATAGACAGGTGCTATTGACTCAGTTTTATTGAGTGCGCAGGATTTCGGACCTCGAGGATGAAAAGGTATCGAGGGAACCCCTTGGACTCCTGATCGAGTGACAGAGTGAACCATTGGGGTTTGATTTTTTTATATGTGATATTAGTGCATCTGATTAGATGATATGATTAAGGATATATTACTTACATGATTTGTTGATGATGCAGGCTGACGATAGCTTGCTGACCAGACTCACCTGTCAAGTAAAGGGGTCACGCATGAATACCATATATGTTGAGGGAGAGGTTTGGAAAACAGCCCTACCACAACCTACTAGCACTCCTACTATGGCTCGAACTGTAGGTTAATGTTTACCTAGTTCGAGAGGACCCATGATGCCGTGAGGGTAGACTGCGACTGTCGCTCATGATGATTCTAAGGGGAATGCAATAAGGTGAGGGCCTTATTCCTTAGAGGACATTAGTCTCCCACAAGTTCACCTGGCAGAGCATTGACTCCAGGGTTTTTTTATGTCTACCAAGTCAGTCAAGAGGCGAGTGGCACCCTTGGAGTACGTGGTGCATCCTGAAGGGCACGTTGCACAAGAAAAGTGGAAAGAGGCAAGTGGCACCCTTGTAGCACGTGGTGAATCCTGAAGGGCACGTCGCGCAAGAAAAATAGAAAGAGGCGGGTGGCACCCTTGGAGCACAAGGTGCGTCCTGAAGGGCACGTCACGTAAGGGAAACATATGAGGCAAGTGGAACCCTTGGAGCACCTAGTGCATCCTGAAGGGCACGGCGTGTGGCAAATGACAAATAAATGAACCCAAATGGCCTTAGTAATAATAACATGATAAGAAACTTTCAAAACAAATTCCCTAATAAAATGTTGCCCAGAACGAAAATTAAAGTCTAGTTCTAAATTATACTAGTAATAGAATTTTCTCTATGCTTTAAAATATATATATATATATATATATATATATATATATATATATATATATATTTATAAAAATAAAAATAAAATAAATAATTTTTTTATTATATTATGGTAATTTAAAGTTTATTAATTAAAAAGGGAAAAGGGAAAAAGTTAATTTCTACACCTACCAACTTGAGTTCTAAATGAAAATGGGAAAGAGGTAAAATCTAAAATATTTGGAAACTAGGAAAAGAGGGAAACATAAAGAGAAAAAGGAAACACAAGGGAAAAAGAAGAAAGTCAAACTTGTAAGGTATCTACCATTTAAGCACTTTCTAATTTTAAACTGAACTATCAAATTGACAATGGGGAAAGTCATTAAAACCTGTAAGGGAATTTGGGGACACCTAGGAGCGATTCTAGGAGTGACTCTAGGTTTGTGAGGGAAATAAGGGTAATTAATTAATTAAAGAAATTAGTTTTTGGAGGAATGAAGGGGATGGGTGACACTTGTATGGGGATGAATTTTTATGAATTAATTTATTAAACATTAAATACAATGGGATTTGGGAAAGTAAGGGACTTTGAAACTCTATATAATGAAGGGAGGAGAAGGATGAAGGATCTCCTCTGTTTGTGTAATGTTACGTTGCATAAATATATACTTGACTGACTTAGCTTGTGGGAGTTGGGATACCCATCTCGGTGAGGAGTGGTAGATCATCCTTGCGAGGTGAGTTGGGAGCTAGTTGAATATTTAGATAGTGTGAATGGCCCCTTTGCGGCTCGGGGGGCTAAGGGGGAAGAAGAGTACCCCTAGTGTTGGCTGAGAGGTATTGGTGAAGTCTCATTGGTCGGAAAGCGGGAGTTGCATCAAGTACGTGGGACATCAACTCAGAAGAGGCGATCAAGTAACGATACGCTTTATTTATTTTTGTATGGTATATTGTAGTAGTATTTATGCTTTGGATCTGCATGTTTAATTGGGTAAGTAAATTGATTGTCTTAGCATTCTAGTTAATGACTGAATTTTTTTTTTCATAGCCCAACTCGATGATTGATTGACTCCCATGGCCTTCAATTCACGGCATGTCTTGACCGCCCTGTGGTTTATTGATTTGTGAAGATTGTGGTTGTTGGCCTTTCGTCCCTAGCTCATCAGTCCTTCCCTGAGCAGTAGGCCAGGAGCCTGATCTACGATCATCGCTTCGGCATTAATAGACCTATGGATCTCAATGCCCTACTTTGTTTTTCGCAGATGATGAGCGAAGGACATTCATGTCAGTCGTCTACCTCCATTATTGTCCTTGGTTGATTTCTTGACTTGTGCCTTCTAGCCAAGACCCCTGTGGATGGATTATCTTATGTCCTTGTTGGTTTTTGTCTACGCCTTGACTGATAGAATACCTGTGATCATTCAATGACTTTTCCCAATAGATCCTTGCGGTTCTCTTACTTTCGTCCATGTTGTATTGGTATTATGGCAATGGAAAAATGAATTGATCCATGTCTACATTTTGTTATTGGTATTCTGGCAATGGAAAAACGAATTGATTCATGTCTACATTTTTGTATTGGTATTCTAGCAATGGAAAAACAAATTGATTCATGTCTGCATTTTTGTATTGGTATTTTAGTAATGGAAAAACGAGTTGATTCATGTCTGCACTTTTGTTATCGGTATTTGGGCAATGGAAAATGTGTTGGTTCATGTCTGCATTTTTGTATTGGTATTCGGGCAATGGAAAAACAAATTGATTCAGGTCTTCATTTTGTATTGGTATTCTGGCAATGCAAAAACAATTAAATTCTCTGTCTTCGTTTTACATTTGGTACCCTGGTAAGAAAGACAAAAACATTTTTTTTTTCCTATATGCGTTGGCATTGACATCCTGGCAGTGAAAAAGGGAAACCTTGGTTTATTCCTCCTTCTTTCGTTTGCATCTCATTTTTACTTTTGGGGCGAATTTCCCCTGGAAGAAGATTGCGTCTTGCACTTAAGAATATATGTTTTGATTACATTGTTGCCTGGAAAAATTTCCCCTCTCTTGATTGCATTTCGTTTTACTACTGGGGCGATTTTTTCACTTGTTTGAAGACCGAGTTATGCATTAAAAACTTGCTGCTATTGAATTTCTGTTAATGCCCATGATTTGCAAGTAATTGATGCCACGTTTTTTCCCTTAATGAAGATTGAGTTTTGCATTAACAATTTACTGCGATTTGATTCCTGTTAATGCCCATGATTTGCAAGTAATTGATGCCACTTTTTTTCTCTTGAATAATATTGAGTTTTGCATTAACAATTTACTGCAATTTGATTCTTGTGAATGCCCACGATTTGCAATTAAATGATGCCACGTTTTTTCCCTTCGAAAATTTGACTGAGTTGTTGTTTAAAACGCCCACGAATTTGCTCTAGTCAATTGCCTAAGATTGTTGTAATTGTCCATGAATTAGACTTTAATTGTTGAATGAGTTTGTTGGAAAGGGCCATGAGATTGCCTTGTTATTTTCCATAACATTTTCTACAGTTAAATTCCTTGATCAATTGCAATATTAAATGCTATATTATTTGCCTTATTAATTGCCAGAATAATTGTTACAACACTGTGAATGGTCAGCAAATTCCTTCTTATTGATTAAATTTCCAGGAGTTGCCTAAATTGATGACTGCACCCTTTAACCTGTAAATGACATCAGTTCTAGGCAACCAATTAATGCTTCGAAATTTATGCCCTGATTTTTTACCTTTACCTGGCAGTAAATCTAATTAGGTGCATGGCCTTAGTCTCTTATTGATTGTATACGACTTTATGGAATTTGTACTTCTTAGTCGATTCCTTTAATGTGTATACAATTGTCATTTTGGTACAGTGAGTAAAGATAGATGCATGTGGAATTTATTGAGTTAATAAATGCATAGTTGATGCTTTCTGCCTTGATGTAATAATGTTGTTATTTCTATATTAAGTGTTACGTTAATTGTCATGTTAGATGCCTTGTAATTGCTATATTATTTGTATTAATGGTAGAATTCTACATCAAGATTGTCTCTATTGTTATTTAGTTAATGGATACTTGGATGGATATTTTGGATTAATATAGAATTGACCATTTAGGCTGTGTTAATGATTAAAATTTGATTGGTGAGTAAGGACTGGATTGCAAATTTTAGACTCGTTGAATTGAATTATAATTGAGGTTAGAGGGCATTTATAATTATAGTTTTAGTATTGACTACTTAGACTTGCAAGATTAATAGTATTAACGTTTATTTAGCAGGTGCATTATTGGCTAATTGTAACTTGACGTGCCTCGTTAGAATGGAACCCATGTTAAAATATAATGTAATCATGGACCGGTTAGACTGGGTGATTGGTGGGGTCAGGGATGATGTCATGTGGGCTGGCATCACTCCTTGTCTTCCTCCTCTTGTGTCTCATCGAACTTTTGTGTGGGGGTAGGTATAGTCTTCCGGTCAATATTTTCTTCCTAGCATGTCGAAGTTTTCTAGAGTCCTTGGTCTAGTTAGCTTATGTTTGCGCCAAGGTTATTGACATGTCTATAACCTGGGAATGACATGATTCCTGATACGGGGATCATGGTGAGACCTGTGGGATCACGATGAATGAGACCTTGGCCGGATTCGATGCATTCTGTGTGAGTTTTTCGGGCATTGCAAGTTGATTTTGGCACATTGGTTGAATGCCTTTAGGCGTCTGGTTCGCGTGCCTTGAGGTTCTAGTCATTGGTTGTCAATGTTGTTGTGTCGGGAAGGGGATGTTTTCCTTATATTGCAGGCTTGGTCATGATTGTGTTAGGCAGATAGTCGTCCCTCCTTTTTGTTTATGCTTATGTCGCCCAGTTTCTCATTGAGTTAATTGTCGAGTCATCAATGTCTATCGACTGACCTGTGAGTGTGTGTTCATTATCTGGTTGTGTGGTTCAACTGTTATCGTCCCTTCATGCCCAATTTAAAAAGAAAAAAAAAATTGCACCTACTGATTCGCGTGTAGTCGTAACGTTTGGGGTCGTTACATAATGCGTGTGTAAATATAAAGGGTAATATATCATTAACAAGGGTCTTTCAAAAGGTATATACTCTTATCCAATACATATGGGTTTTACTTACTCTTATTAAGATAAAGCTAAATCAATGGAATCAACTTCATATCTTACCTATATGAGCTATCTGAATATTACAATACAATTAAGAGTGTAGAGTCTCAATTGAGGTATAGGAAACTAATCAAAAGAATGAATATGCAAGTTCAAATTGCATTTCTTCTATGATATTTGCGTTGTGCTCTTATCAATTTTCTTGGGTATCATTAATTCTATTCTATTTCCGAGTATTCAAACTTTTAATCCCTTCTCTGATGAAAATGTAAGCTACCTTGACTTTTGGAGGAATCGTAATTGGTATCTTTGTCCATGGAATTGGAGTTAGACATTTGGATTTAAATTTGTCATTTATTATCATTCTGTAAATCAGACATTGACATGAAATATTGATGTCTTTTATCATTTTCTCGATCAATGTAAAGTGACTATTACATATTTCGGTGTATCTATTCTAGAGGTTGAGGGAATGACTAAAGCGAATATACTACCTATGTTTCACTGTTTGTTTTCTATTTGTTGAGTGCTATATTAATGCAGATTTTCCATATCATATTACCATGTAATATGTCATAACATATTTCAATGTAATATGTCATAACATATTACAATGTAATATGTTATAACATATTACAATGTAATATGTTATGACATATTACATTGTAATATGTTATTATAGTGACCCTAAATAAAAGAAAAAAATATTTGTAAAATTTGGGAAACATTACATCCATTATAAGACTATTATAAATAGAAACAAACTTTGAAACATAGTCAGTATATTCACTGAAGTCRTTCCCTCAACCTCCAGAATAGATACACCTAAACATACATAGTATATTCAYTGTTATAACATTGTTTAATATGTTATAACATATTACAATGTAATATGTTATAACATATTACAATGTAATATGTTATGACATATTACATTGTAATATGCTATGGCATATTACATTATTAGCACAAAGTATTTCATTCATTCTATTAGCGCAAAGTATTTATCAAAGATATAGGAATCATATCCTATTCGTGCAAACTCATAGAATAATTATGTAATCCTTTAACAGTCATGATTATTTGTTATTATCGTTATAAGTATTTTACACAAGTATTAGCTCGGGGTAGTTGCGACTATCACAAGGGTATCTGTTATTGTCGAACGACCACATAGAAACTAACTTTGTCCAAGTGGCTACAAACCTATAGGTAAGAGCTAATCATATAACCAGAATAAAATTGATGCGCGTTCTAAACCCTAAATCGCATGTACTTGTCCTTCACCATAACTATGGTAATAAATAAGGTGGCAGGGGTAACATTGTCTGGTTTTAAAGACTATAATTGTGAAATTTAAGAAGTATCATGTGGCATACTCCTTGGGATATTGCTCAGCCTTCATGCCCACTGTGATCTCGCCACCACACATGGATCACGTGGCCTCGACATAGTTTTCTACCCATCACCATTACTAGGCTCACTGCGGGGTTTACTATCGTTTTGTTCATTCATTAATGTCCCTGCGTGTCTGCAAACTAGTATGAGTCTACCTCTATTACTACTCAGCATGATTTCAAGGCCAACATTCATGAAATGGAGCTCGTAATGGAGAATGGAACATTTGGAAAAAACTGGTCAGAATCCCTTGCAAGTTAAACATCCTTCAACACTTGTTAATCGACCCTCTATGTTAGTAATGTATCCTGTTTACCTTCAGAGTTTCTGAACGTGATGTTTATTGACATTCAGTGGTAGGGTTTTTTAGTTTTTCTTTAGCTGTTGATACTACTTAGGACTCCTCCATGGTTTCTCCCTTAACCTTTGTTACTCTCTTAATCTACGATAGATATTATGCTTATGAAAAACCGTAGACAGTTTTCTAGACCGAAAGGGTCAAGGTCTGATCCTAGTGATGAAATATCCATTCGACATATGGAGGTAAGTATCTAATTCACAAACCAACTCTGCTCCTAAGGGCATTAAATTCGATCATGACATAGTAATAAAACTCATCTTGATGAATCGTATGGTGGGTAAAACCAAATAAAGTTGCCTAGTTTCAATTTTAATCAGAGATACATGCACGCAAATGCTAGGATTCTTATGTTTTTATTGACGAAATCATAGTATGAGTTGTGATACCTTGGTTTTCATGTAATCCATTATATCATGGGGTAAAAGAATTTTTAAAACAAGAGGGAACTCTTATGGTAGCTAGAACTTATGAACTTTCTCCTTTAAGAATCCTTTTTACGAACAAAATTTTTAACCAATCCTATAATAAGTGTATACATTCTGTTATTAAAAGGAAATAGTGAATAAAACAATTTTTTTGTGTGTGCTAATTGAGGTTCATTACACGTTGTCTGGTATTTACCATTGTTTATTACGGTCTTTCTTATATAACCTACAAAGATATTTATGTGTGTGTGTGTGTGTGTGTGTGTATATATATATATATGTGTGTATATATATATATATATACATATATACATATCAGTCTCAATTTACTTTCAAAATTTCCTTTAGTGCTTGCACAGTCTAAAGTTTACTTACAGAATTGAATATCTTAGATGCATATGATTCATATCTTTGGTAGGAATTTCAGAATAGAAATGAAAGGATATGTTGTTTAAGACAAATGTATCTCCTAATATATTATCATAATTAAATTTCATTTCTAGCCAAGATAAATCAAAAGTTTATTCAACGCCCATAGATAAACTATAAGGGTTTTTCCTACAATTCATCCCATTCCATCAAAATTTAATAAATAGAACAATTCATTAAGATTTAAGAAGATACATTCTAACAACCAATAATTCAAATAACATTTGATCAAGGAAGGAGTAGATAGACATATCCAAATAGTTTTCGAACAACAAATAGAACAACCAAGTTCCTCCCAACCTTCGAATAGAACAACCAAACTACTTGTTCCATTCTCCCCCTAGCCTGACCATGAATCCATGAGAGCGAACTCCAGAATTCCTCCTTAGCAGTAGTTCTTAAGCTTCAGAAAACAACTCCTGCTTGCCTCAAACTCATAAAAAAGTGCTCATAAAAACAAGAGATGATTATATTCCCCATTATACTAGGCAGCGTCCCACCTCCTCGCATATTCTATATATGCCAAAACCATTTGTGCCTAGGTCTTTTCCCCTTTGGGAATTTTTGCATCTTTCCAAATCCCTGATTTTTAGGGGCTGCCAATGGCCAAATTCTTGATTTTCCACTTGTAACATTCAACCCTGAGGTAGTTCCAACATGTTCCCCACTCAAGGAGTCATGGTCAGTTGATTTTCAACTTGGTTGTTCCATTTGTCCATCAACAATAAATGTAAAATTATTTGTTTCTTAAAAGTGTCATAGTCAAAGAGCTAGTTGGTTCAAATCAAATCCTTTCCCAACAATCATAATCATAATCATAATTTACAATTAATTAAATTCGTAATTTGGAATCTCCATAAATGGCAATAATTTTCCAATTTCAAATTTACCAAAAACATAAATAATTTTTTTTAAGCAATTTTAGACTTAACAATAATTTATTTTGGGGGATGTTACATCCTTTCCCTCTTCAACAAAACACTTTCCTTGGTGTTTGTCCCTTTCTCGGAACATTATTGAATGAGATTTATCCAAATCTCCCTCCAACTCCCAAGTGGCCTCCTTAGGACTAAAGTTCTTTCATTGCACTTTTACCTAGGTGACAGCTCTGTTCTGTAGTGCTATTTCTCTCTGGTCCAAAATGCGTAGAGTTTCTACTTGGAACTCGCCTTCTAGTTCCACCTACACAAAGTTCCAATCAATCATATGAGTAGGGTCATGAACATAATTATTTAACAAAGAAACATGAAATACATTATGAATTTTTAGATTGGCAGGAAGTGCAAGTTGGTATGCCACGGGTCCAATTTGAGCTAAGATCTCGAAAGGGATACAAAACTTGGGTGCCAACTTGGCACAGTTCCCTAGATTTAGTGAAATTATTAAGGATTTGACTTTTAAATAGACATGGTCTCCCACTTGATATTCCAAGTGTCTTCTTTTCATGCCCCCGTAACTTTTATGTTTGTCTTGAGCCTCTTTTAAATTTTGTTGTACTTTTCTTACTGTGCTCTCCATTTCCCGTAGCATTTATGGTCCCACCATGAGTCTATCAACTAGTTTATCCCAGATAATTGGATTCATACACTCTCTGTCATACAGTACCTCGAAGGGGCTCATCTTAGCCAAAGTTTGGTAACCATTGTTGTATGCAAATTCCACCAAGTGTAGGTAGTCTTCCCACTTGTTTGGTTTTGTTCTTATATACATGCATAGCATATCTTCCACGAGTTGGTTTGTCCGTTCGGTCTACCCATCTGCTTGTGGATGATAACTTGTATTGAAATTCAAGTTAGTATTTAACCCTGCAAACAATTATTTCCAAAAAGTATATGTAAATTTTACGTCTCTATCTGAAATCACCATTTTAGGAATACCATGCAGTCTAAAAAATTATTTCATGAATATTTCAGCAATGCTAATAGCTTTAAAAGTATACTTTATAGGAATAAAGTGTCCAGACTTACTAATCTTATCGATTACCACCATAATTGAATCATTATGTTTTTGATTTATAGGAAAACCTATAATAAAGTCCAGCGATATAGCCTCTCATTTCTATTTTGGCACAGGTAAGGGCTGCAAAAGGCCAATTGGGTGTTGGTGTTCGACTTTCACCTGCTAACAATTTTGACACTTGGATAAGTATTTTGTTGTTTCACCATTCATATTAGGACAATAAAATAACTTCCTTAGTGTTGTTACCATTTCCTAGTATCCCGGATGACCAGAATATGGTTTCTTGTGTACTTCATCCAAAACCCATAACTTTAATTCTATCGAATATGGTATGTATATTCTACTTTTAAATGGTAGTAGGCCATTTCTGTCCAAACTTAGATCTGTTTTGTCTGAATTTTCAGTATTATTCCATAAATTTTCTAGTGTTTTAGTGTAATTTTCATCGTTATTACCTACAACCTTTATCCTCTACTCAAGATCACTTTCTTCCCTGCTAATGTTTATTTCAAACAGTCCATGAAATCTTCTACTTAAAGCATCAACCACCTTGTTTTCCTTACCCTTGATGTGTCTTACCTCAAATTCCAATTCGCTCAAGAGGGCCAACCATCTTGCTTGCCTTGCATTGAGGTCCAGTTGACTAAACAAAAATTTCACATCATTGTTATCAGTCAATAACATAAATGTTTTGCCCATTATATAGCGCCGCCACATTTTTAAGGCGTGTATTACCGCTACCAATTCTGAGTCATGAGTGACATAGTTTCATTCGTGCTCCTTTAATTTTCAATACTCATAACAAATAACGTTACCTTCTTGAGTCAAGACACCACCCAGAACTTCTTTACTTGCATCCACCCAGACTGTGAAGTCTTTGTCTGGGTATGCTACCTTTAAAATGTGTGCGGTTGTTAACAATTTCTTTAACTTGCTAAAACTGTCTTGACATTTTTATGACTAGTTAAACTTTGTTTCCTTCTTTTGTAATGATGTGATAGGGTATGAAATCTTGGAAAACCCCTCTATAAATATGTGGTAATATTCGATGATTCCCATGAATGATCGGATGCCCGCTACGTCCTTAGGGATCAGCCATTCCATGATGGCTCTTATTTTCACAGGATCGACCACAATACCTTCTTCAGATATTACATGTCCTAGGTATTGTATTTTATTCTCATACAAGTCACACTTATCGAATTTAGCATAAAGTTTGCATTTTCTTAAAGTTTGCAGAACTATCTTTAGGTGTTCTTTGTGTTCTTCTTCTGTTTTAGAATATACTAGGATATCGTCAATAAATACCAAAACAAACTTGTCCAGGTATTGACTGGAAATATTGTTCATTAAGAACATAAATGTGGTTGGTGTGTTAGTGAGACCAAATAGTATAACAACACATTCATAATGTCCATATCTCATTCTGAATGATGTTTTACTTATGTCCTCATCTTTTATCCTAACCTGGTGATAACCAGTTCTTAAATCCAATTTAGAGAAAATCTTTACCCAACCTGCTTCATCGAACATATCATTGATCCTAGGTAAGGGGTACTTGTTATTAAGAATCATTTTATTTAATTTATTGCAATCGATGCATAATATCAGAGTTCCATCTTTCTTTTTAACAAAAAGGACTCATGCTCCCCATGGTGAAACACTCAATCTGATATATTGTTTGTCCAATAATTCCTGTAGTTGAATTTTTAATTCTGTTAATTTTGGTAAACTCATTCAGTAGGTTCATTTAGATATAGGGGTTGAACTAGGCAGTAGGTCGATAGAAAATTCTATCTCTCTCCTTGGGGTAATTCTTGTATCTCATCAAGAAACACATCCCTGAAATCATGCAAGATGACAAAATCCTTGAAGCTAGGTTTATTTTCTTTTTCCAACAGATTTTTCAATTGGATGGCATAAATCTGACAACCCTTTCTCATGCACTTCTTAAATTGCATCGCTGAAATATGCCTAATTAAGACTGGTTCTATATACCTTGTATTTTTCTAATAGCGTCATTTTCGTATTTATAGTTGAGTGATTTTTCATAGCACTCTAAAACTAGTTTATCTCTTTCTAGCTAATCCATTCCGATAATTATTTCATAAGACCCTAATGGTAGAATTTTCAGATCTGTCTTTGTGTTTTGGTCGCCTAGCCTGAACTCACAGTCGGAAATAAAATTAGATACCTTTCTTTTTGTCCCTGTTGCAAGTTGTACTAACTAGGACTTTGTATGTTTTGTTCTTTTAAGTTTATTTGAATCCACTACACCAGGAGTGATATAACTTAACATAGCTCTAGGATTGATTAAAACAAAAACACAAATATTGTTAATTTTACCTTCAATTTACACTACAATGGACTGGTGCTCATCTTGTCCACCATCCATGGCTGCACTGATATGATGTAAGGTTCTACCCACATATCCCATTGTAGAGGCTTCGTGTAGGTTGTGAACCGTAGTCCTGTCTATTGAATTCAAATGTTGACAATTCCTCCTTAGGTGAGGTTCTCCACATTCCCAGGATTTTAACGGTTCATGGGGTCTTTCCCCAAACTTTTTTGTTCCTAGGTTAACTGGTTTACCACCTCCTTGGTTGTTCTAGTTGTTGGAGTGAAAATATTTCCTTGGAAAACTCTTTCATGCGTTCCAAAAAGGGGTTGGTTCATATACCTTCTTCTGTTGATTCATTCAGTCTTGTTTCTTGTATTTTCAAGCCTTGGGAAATTCTAACCACTGTTTTTATTAGACATAACACATTCAGGCTTTTCGAAACGCTTCACTAAAGGAATTGGGGTTGTCGAATTCTATTATGTCCTTGTAAGACTGTGGTAAACATATTAGGAACTGTTGGATTTTTACTTTGTCCTCCCGGATATAAGGCATGAACCCTAATAATTACAGGAATTTGTTTATCAGGTCATCCATAGCCATTTGACCCAGTCATAGTTCATAAAATTCTTTTTTTTTCTTTCATAGTAACTTTCAGATAAATACTGTTTATTAAAGTATTTCCTAAAATCTGACCATTCCATCTATTTTTCCTTTAGGCCCTTGGCCAACTTCAGGTCTTGCCACAATATGCTAGATTTTCCTTTCACATTATAGATGGTCATTCTAACCTTCATATTGTTGGAATAGTTGTATATCTGGAAATACTTCTTTATGTCTAATAACCATGATTCAACTTCCTCCCATGTTCTGGATTCTCTGTCAAAGGTAGATGGTTTGATTTTCTTAAACTCTCCCTCAAGATGGTCTACATGTTTCCTTTTTCTTCCTGTTTTTGTTTTATCTTCTACTGAAGGTGTACCTTCGAAAGAGTTGTCCCCTTTTCCTGCTTCAAGCCCAAAATTCTTGGAGGCACTTTTACTGACCTCCTCTTCTTGGTTATCGTCCTTTGGGCTCTTTTTTGTCACTATGCTTCATAGGAGAACTTCATTTATTTCTTGTTGTTCTTGCTGTGCCTTTTTCAGTTTTTCATTGTCTGCTTTGAAGACTTACAGCTCCACGATGAGATTGCTCATAGTTTCAAGAACTTTGGTAGGTGAACTTCCATCATTGTTCTACCTTTGTTCTTCAGGAGGCCTTTGCTCAAGATTCTTCTCGAATCTGATCTCTACTTCATTCTGGGCTACCATGGTCATAACAAAAATAAAGTGTTTTATTTTTGTAACAATATTTCTTTTGTTATTTTCATGTAAACAGAAAATATGTGCTTAATTAAATATTTTGGCCCTTCTTAAGGTCCAAGTGTTGTAACCTTTGCTTTGATACCATACGCAATCTTTCCTAGATTTTAAAATTAAAAATAAATTTTTTTTTAGGGTCACTATAATTTATCATTTGTCTAAAAGAGGAAAACCTTCAAACAATCATAAACTTTATGACAGAAAGGTTCCACTACTTCCTTGGAAACCATAGCTTAATCTTGTCATTTCTTGACAAGGATGTAACTTACATATATATAACTAAGTGTACATGTTTGTTATGAAAATGTTAATTATACCTTCCACAAAAGTAAAGGTGTAGTCTACTAGCTAATCCTTATACCCACCTTGTTCTTTCATTCTATTAGCACAAAGTGTTTATCAAAACTATAGGACTCCTATCCTATTCACGCAAACCCATAGTATAATTATTTAATCCTTTAAAAGTCATGATTATTTGTTATTACAGTCATAAGTATTTTACACAAGTATTAGATCGGGGTAGTTGCGACTATCACAAGGGTAACTATTATTGTCGAATGACCACATGTTAACTAATTTGTTCCAAGTGGATATGAGACTATAGGTAAGAGATAATCGTATAACCAGAATAACATAGATGTGCGTTCTAAACCCTTACTGGCATGTACTTGTCCTTCACCATAACTATGGTAATAAATAAGGTGGTAGGGGTAACACTATCTAGTTTTAAATACTATCCATGTGACATTTAAGAAGTATCCTGTGGTGTACTCCTTGGGCTAGCGCTCAGCCTTCATTCCCACTGTGATCTTGCCACATCACATGGATCACATGGCCTCAAGACATTTTTCTACCCATCACCATTACTAGGCTCACTGGGGGGTTTACTATCATTTTGTTCATTCATTTATGTCCTTGCATGTGTGCAAACCACTATGACTCTACCTTTGTTACTACTTAGCTTGATGTCAAGGCCAACATTCATGAACTATAGATTGTAATGGCGAATGGAACATTTGGAGAACACTGGTCGGAATCCATTGCAAGGTAAGAATCCTTCGACACTTGTTGATCGACTCTCTGTGTTAGTAATGTATCATGTTTACCTTCAGAATTCCTGAACATGATGTTTATTGACATTCAGTGGTAGGGTTTTTAGTTTTTCTTTAGTCGTTGATACTACTTAGGACTCCTCTGTGGTTTCTCCCTTAACCTCAGATACTCTTTTAATCTACGATAGATATTAGTCTTATGAAAAACCATAGACAGTTTTCTGGACCAAAAGGGTCAAGGTCGTGAGGAATTCGGTTATGTAATTGTTGACCATGATAGATTTATCGAATATACTGCATTCTAGTTTTATTCATCCTCTATCGTAGGTGGTTACACCCTTTAGTAATGATGCATAAGTTCTACTTGTGACTCTTCCCGACACTGCGTTTCTTTAGTATGGATCAATGTCTCCTTTGTGGTTTGTCTACTTACTTCGTGGGATTCCCTTGGGTGTTAAATTCATTTTTCTTTGAGTTTATTAAATTAACAGTCATAAAGATTGTATGGGGATCTATACCTCTATTTGAATCCTTCTTAAAGTATCTTTATTTTATTCCTATGCCCTTCGATGTCTTCCATGACTTTTTTTTCATAACAGAGTGCGACAATCATGACAGGGGTCACCCACCGTGTATATCGATGTTCCTTCGTTTTTCAATAAAAAATATTTTTCGGCACCTGGCCTGTGACTTTCTTAATCTGTGGTTTATATCAAAACTGTTTAGATTTAAGATATAAATATCATCGTTTGATCCCATCCATCCATTCCGATTGAGTGATACTCCATGTGGCCTTTAAATATTCTTAACTTACGTTTTACTTACTCACTATTAGGTATAACTTAATGGAACTTCGTAATCCTCTCAACAACTCGTAATGTTAAGAGGAATGGTGAGTTAACATCCCGTAACTTTGTTTGTAGTTTGATATGGGAAAAATGACTCTGGTCTAAGCGTTCTGCGATATAAATCTTATCAGCTGAAATCTCTAAATTTTCTTGTCATATTTTTTAACTTATAAAGGAAAGAAAACTTAAGCATTATGTATTGATTTAAATTCCTTCATGAAGATTTTCATATTGATTTAAAATTCCTTCATAAAGATTTATGTATTGATTTGAATTCCTTCATAAGATTTTATGTATGAATTCATTATTACGAGCATCATAACATGGTGTACTCTATGTGCCTCGACTGGTGACTCTGTGTGGTAATCATATGCTATATGATGTTGATTAATCTTCTTGAAAAGTATGACCTATTTTACAGTTGTGAAAACAATTAATATACTTTCCTTTCTTTATTGGTTATTTCATCTAATGATGGTTCCCTGTTTTTATGGCGAGAGTGTGACATCCCCAAAAATAAAAGTATTTTTTTTTAAATTTAATGTGTTGGGAAATTATTTTGTTTTTAGTAAATTCGAATTTGGAATTTTTTTTCCATTTATGGCAATTCCAAATATCAAATTTAATAATTTTAATTGATTATTATGACTACTTGGCAAAGATCTGATTTGACCCAATTAACTATTTGACTATGAAACTTGTATGAAAACAAAATATTTTGTATTGATTGCAGGAGGACAAATGGAACAACCATGTTAAAATCAGCTGACCATGACTCCATGAGTGGGGAACATGTTGGAACTACCTCTAGGATGATTGTTACAAGTGGAAACTCAGATATTTGTCCATTAGCAGCCCCTAAAAATCAGGGATTTAGAAAGTTGCGAAAATTTACAAGTGAGGGAAAAAAACTTGGGCAAAAATATTTTGATTGATAAATAGCATATGTGAGGAGGCAGGAAGCTGCCAAGTATGCTGGGGGAGAGAGACTAATAAGTTTTCCTTGTTTTTATGAACACTACTGGATGAGTGTGAGGCAAGAGGAATGGGATGGAATTGAAGGACATTGATGAGGAAGAGTTTCCAAGTTCGCCCTCATGGGTTCATGGTCAGGCTAGGGGGTGAATTGGGCAAGTGATTTTGACTTCCCTATTCTACGGTTGGGAGGAATGGGGTTGTTCCTTTTGTCTTACGTCGAATTGGTTCAGATATGTATCATTTCCCTCTTTGCGTGAATGATCTTATATCTGTTGTGATGTATTTATTAATTCTGAATCGAATTATTTCCCATTTATGTTGAATGATTTAGTCACAATTGTATGAATATGATAGCATACAACTGTGACTAAATCATTCAACATAAATAGCGAAATTTGATAGCGAAATCTTCCCAAATGAATGATGCATGAATCTGATAGCATACCTTACGAATCTAATGCTGAGCTACGTTTATGGTTAAGTTAAAGTGTGAATGAATACTTGAGTTGTTTTTTCAATTGTTAGGACAAATCGGGGTTGTTATATTTCTATAAGTCTTTATACCTTTGTAGGTCGTTATTTTTGTTGTAAGAATTTATACACAGGGTTCGGTTTGAAGTTTTTTTAATTATATACCTATGAATCTGAAAGTAAACAAGACCAAGGTCAAACATATATACACATATATTCTTATGTATTACCATTGGAACTAAACTGTACGCATTAAAATGGCAAATAAACCTCTACAATAGTGTGAATTARAAATGACATCATGCAATTATCAACTCTTGGTATACACATCCTTAAATTGAAAGTGCAAACTAATACCAGCAAGATAGAATTACCCTGTACAGTAAAAGCGTTCAAAAGATAGACACAAACATATATTTGTAACTCTGTACATATCGATTTATATATATGTAAATAAGTAAGCATTCACAGGGTCATTTCTTAGCACTTGACTCAGATAAACCTCAATCCTAAAATCTTTTCAGCAGTAAAGAAAAATAGGAACACTATAGACTCATTGAGGTAATAAAAAATGTCTGAGTAAAAGAAGGAAAATTGTTTTAAGAAAACAATCCTTCATATTATAAATAATCCCTCTGAAACTTTTTATAACTGTAAAATTCGAATTATATAGAGATTTAAAGAAAAACTGAAATGATGGCCTTAATGACCAAGTACCAGTCTAAGATACATCCAAACAATGAAACGATTTGATTAATACAATAGCCATTACAGTGTTCAGTTAAATTGGAAGTAATTCCCATAGGAAAACCTTCAAATTATCATTACTCAAGACTGTCGAACCTAAATGTAAGATTACAATTGGAAAATTTTTCCTCTTTCCAAGCCATTATGGGAAACCAAACACCTTTATCAAATGCCTACAAACTAAAATTTGCAATATTGTTTGCTAGGTCTGCCGAGTGGTTAGTAGAAAAAGGAACTCAAATACCTTTTATATCATAGATGAAGGAGAAGCTCTGAAGTCCTTGGATGTAAAAAAGCCTGGAAGAGTTATCAACCACAAAAATCAGTAAATTATTTACAAGAAACAAGAGAACACCAACAAAGTGATAATTGTTATTAATGAAATATACCAAAGAACACTTAACTTCCGATTTGGTGGTCTCGCCCTTTTATTTACTTGTTGCTTGTCTCCTGGATGGATATCCAGGCCATGGGAGAAGTGCGCAAAAAATCTTTGATGGGTCCTCGCATCAGCACAACCCATCATTAGTGATTATACTAGTACTGTGAATGAAAACAATTATAATGGAACAAAAGTACAGTTAAAATGAACAACAAGTTTAAACATAGTAAAATAGATGACGACATTGACTTCCATAATACATAGATAAGTATAAGTTGAGTTGTGACGAAGATAGGTTTCAAACCAAGACCTTACCCCAACGTTGGACTTTGAAACACTCCCCAAAATCAAGACTATAAAGAGTAATGAGAATAAGAAATCATCACAGGGCATGTCAGGACCAGACCCCTACGAGGTCGCCTTGCAACAATTAGCATCACCAATACAAGAAAACTGTTGATGCAAACCTTTTTTATTCGACGGAAGAAGTACCCTTTTAAAATACTCACAGAACCCCTTTTATAAAAGACACATAACCTAAGGAATTTTTCCAGGAACTGGGCGCAAACAATTTAAGTAGGATTTGGGTTCATACTAATAAGTAATGGCTATGGGCTCCATTGAGAAGATAGTTAAGGGTATGAATGTAATGGTGACAAAAGAAATCAACCCTCAGGAAGGAAAGATTGAGAGCGAAAGAATTGTCACACACAGAGTACCCTAACCCTTTTAACATGAAAATTTGCATGTATTTGATCCTGGCCTCGTCTGATAACCACCGGGTAAGAGCATGAAGTGGTGTAACCTTGGGCATATCAAAAAACTAAACTAATTACCAGAAGGCTAAACCGATAAGTCACTAGACTTTGAGAGTGAGGAGACAGAGTGCTGAAACTCTCAGTATACCAAAGAGAAATACACAAAACTCTGTGATAAGAGCTATAATCCAAAGAACCTTCCCTGATTCGAAATTCCATACCTCTACACCTCTGGTATAAGTTTACGATAGCATAATGGAGAAACTTACCAGGGAAATGGGCCTGGTTGACCGAAATGTTGAATAACGACCTCCAGTGTACATTTTTTCTCTCATCCAAAAGAGCCACACATAGAATCGAAGTTGTTTTCTTGAAGATTCACAATGATGATGAAGGAGCTCACCTAAACCCTAAGTGGAGGGTGTACCATTGGATTAAATTCCGGAGGACGATGGGCCATGTTCTAGGACAGAGCGAGCACAACAGGATTAAGGAAAGTCAGGTGGGAGAAGCATTGAGACTAGTGCATACAAGACCCATATTAAACACAGGAATAGAGCCTTAATTCTTTTCTGACAGATATATCTCCTTCCCTTACCAACCAAAATACGAGATTAATGACATTCACTTCATGACTATCTAGTTGGAACTAGTCAGTCACTAACTAATTCATCTAGTTAGCTTACCTTTCCATCCTCTTTATCAGTGGAACGACTTTTTTTTGCGACTTAGTAGCATAGGAAAATTGTGTGAGAATTGCCTGGTTTAAACCTTAAGTCTGATGACTAAAAATGTGTTGACCATGACTGTGCCTTAAGGGAAATCCATTTCAGCGACTCAGACAATGACAAAATAACATCACTAACCATGACTCATTATGATTTATACTAAGGTCATAACTCTCAATGTTCACATAGTTTGATGGATCGGCTATAGGCCAGGGCAATGATATAAACTTGTGTGCAACATGAAGAATCCTAATGTATATCGTATACAGGTGGGTATATGTATAAGTATTAATAAGATTTATAAAAGAAATATATGTGACAACCCATCATATAAAGTATGATGTTAGTTTAGCATAGTACTATCCGCCTATGACAGGTAGAACATCAATCTATAATCAGGGTAAACTTTAAATATCCCGTCCTACAATTTTATTAACGAAAAGTTGGAGATTAATGTACCTTAAAAAAAAAAAACTTATGTCAAATTAGAGGTATATTACGTATGGTATAAGAGTAGAGTTTACAACATTGGGACTTCAATAGGGCCACATTAAATCTTGGACATATATATTTTTACTTATGCAAAACTAATAAAAACTTCTTTGTTACAAACATAAGACTTATATGTTTTGTGATAATCATGGCAGCTCAGAATGATGCATAAATCAGGATGGAAGGAAATCTAGAACAGGGACCTCATGGAGACCCAAGGTGGAATAGTGAGGGAAGCTCTCCTACGGGAGTACTGGAAACAATGAGGAATCTTATTGTTGAGCTGTAGTTTTTCAAGGCAGACAATGAGAAATTGAAGAAAGCATAGCAGGAACAACAAGAGATAAATGAAGTCTTGTTGCATAGTATAGTGACCAAGAAAAGACCAAAGGATGATAACCATGATGAATAGGTCAACAAAAGGGACTCCAAAAACTTTGGGCCGAAAATAGAAAAATGAGACAGTTTGTTTGAAGGAACACCTTTAGCTGAAGACAAAACTAAAACAGACAGAAAAATAAAAGAAGTAGACCACCTTGAAGGAGAATTTAAAAATATTAAACCAACCACCTTTGATGGAGAATCCAGGACAAGAGAAGAAGCTGAGGCATGGTTGTTGGACATCAAAAAATACTTTCAGATCTACAACTATTCCAGGAATATGAAGGTTAGAATGACTATCTACAATCTAAAAGGGAAGGCTAGCATTTGGTGGCAAGACCTAAAATTGGCCAAGGGCCTAAAGGAGAAACAGTTGGAATGGTTTGACTTTAAGAAGTATTTCAAAAAACAATACCTTTTTGAAAGCTATTATGAAAGGAAAACAAAAGAATTCTATGAGTTACGACTGGGATAGATGCCAATGGAGGACCTTATAAACAAATTTCTGGAGTTACTAAGGTTTGTACTGTACATCTGAGAAGATAAGGTAAAGATCCAACGATTCTTAATCTGTTTACCATAGTCCTACAACGACAGAATTGAGTTTGAAAACCCCAAATCCTTGAGTGAAGTATTCAGGAAAGAACGAATGTGCTATGACCAGTACAAACAGCGGGTAGAGTTTCCCAAAGCATGGAAGGATAAGAAACAAGATCGAGTGAACCATTGGAAGAAGGGATACCAGCCAACTCCGTATCAGAATGCAACAAAAAGATTTATGAGAAAGGATTTTCACTCCAATCATCCAAATACGCAAGGTGGCGGTAAACCGTTAAATTTGGGAACAAAAAAGTTTGAGGACAGCTCTCGCAAGCCATTAAAATGCTGGGAATGTGGAGAACCTCATCTAAGGAGGAATTGTCCATGTTTAATTTCAGCAAACATAATTGTTGTTCATAATTTACAGGAAGCCTCGACGATGGGAGACGTGGGAAGAAGCCTGCATCGAATAAATGCAGCCTTAGATGGTCGGCAAGTTGACCACCAGTCCTCTGTGATAGAGGTCGAAGGTAAAATAAATAAATGTGACATTCCCCCAAAAATAAAGAAAATAAAAATATTTTTTGAATTTAAATTGCTTGAAATTTATTTCCGTTTTTAGTAAATTCGAAATTGGAAAAATTTTTCCATTTATTGCAATTCTGAATTTTGGATTTTATAATTGTAATAAATGATTTTGACTGTTGGGCAGAGATATGACTTGTCCCAACTAGATATTGGACTATGACACTTGTATGAAAAACATAATATTTTATATTGATTGTTGGAGACAAAGGGGACAACCATGTTAAATTTTAGTTGACCATGACTCCATGAGAGGGGAACCTGTTGGAACTACCTCTACATTGATTTTTACAAGTGGAAAATGAGGGAATTGGCCACTGACAAGCCCTAAAAATCAGGGATTTAGAAAGCTGCAAAAATTCCCAACGGAGGGAAAAGACCTAGGAAAATGGATAAATAAGCATATGTGAGGAGGCAGTACTCTCCCAAGTATGTTGGAGAGGAAAAATATTTTTTTCCTTGCTGTTATGAACACTGAATGAGTGTAAGGCAAGGAGGAACTACTGGTTCAAGGGATATTGCAGAAGAGGGGTGTCCAATTTTTCTCTCATGGACTCATGGTCAGGCTAGGGGGTGAACCGTGCAAGTGATCTTGGCTGCTCGGTTCTATGGTTGGGAGGAACGTGGATGTTCCCTTTGTTTTTCCATGAGTTTAGTTCAGATATGCTACTCTAAACCCTACCTTTTCAAAGGTGTTTATATCTATGCTACTGAACATGTTAAATCTGTAGTGAAGTAGTTCCTAGTTGTCTGTTTAAAATAATCATATAATTCCTCTGTGTTATTTTGGTACCGAATTTCAATATCGCTATCTATGTGGAGTGTTTTTGTTATGGATATGGTGAAATCCTTCAAGTTAGCATGCATCCAAAAACATAGACAAAGGTTGTTCGATGACTATAGTATACAACTACCTTCCTAATTTTAAATATGTTGGACAAAAGGAAAGTTATTTGCTTGTTTAGTGTAATTGGTAGCCGAGAGTAACATTTGTAACAACCCTAGTTGAATAAATGTTTAAGGATTATTAAGTAAAAAATAATTAGGGGATTAATTGTCTTAACATGGTATTAATTAAACAAGATTGGTATAAAGATACTAATTAAATATTTATTGATTAATTAATGCTTGCAATTTGATTAATTAATTGATTAATTAATTACATGTTACATTCATTGACATGGGTATTAAATTAATATTGATAATAAATTATAAGTTAATTTGTTAAAAACTTACGTACACAGAAAGGGATAAGACATTGAATATAAAGGGATAAGATATTAATTATGAGGGGATAAGGTAATAAATGGGTAGGTAAGGAAGTAAATGAAAGAGGCAGTGAAGGAAGGATATGGAAGGGGAGGAGGTTTACGAAGGGGATTACGATTCTACGAGAATTTTTTGGGGGAGTTCTCTTTGGGATTGCACAGAGGAGAGTTGAGTTCAGTAGTCAGATTGGATCAGTACAGGCACCAGTTTGTTGGAGGTTTTGGGCACGGGGGCCAGGATATCCATATGATATCCTGGAGCTAGGAAGTTGTCCTAGTTGGCAGGGTGGAACAAGGTTTTGGGCAGTGTTTACACAGTTCA
>JZKD02S1593685.1:1689451-1700049 GCA_000966675.3 Picea glauca
TAACTTGGTAGACATCAAGAACCCCTAGAGTCAATACTCCACCAGGTGAACTTGTGGGAGACTAAGGGCCTCTAATGAATAAGGCCCCCACCTTATTGTGTGTCCCTTAGAATCATCATGAGCGACTCTCACAGTCTTCCCTCACGGCATCGCGGGTCCTCTCGAGCTAGGTAAACGTTAACCTATAGTTCGAGCTAGGGTGGGAGTGCTAGTAGGATGTGGCAGGGTTGTTGTCCACACGTCTCCCTCAACATCTCTGGTAGTCATGCATGACCCCTCTACTCTACATGTGATTCTGGTTGGAAAGCTATCATTAGCTTACATCATCAATGAATCTTGTCAAAAATATATCCATAATCATATCATCTAATCAGATGCACTAATATCATATATAAAAAAATCAAACCCTAATTGTTCACTCCCCGAATCGATCTAGAGTCTAAGGGGTTCCATTGATTCCTCTACATCCTCAAGGTCCAAAATCCTGCACACTCAGTAAAACTGAGTCAATAGCACCTGTCTATGTCAAGGAAGAAAAAGAACATGTCATCAACCCATAACGCCTCATAATCCAAATCAAATGTTTAATAGTATAATAATCTGGATCACTTGCGAGAAAGTGTCCTCAAAGAACAAGTTCCCTTAGGTTGCGCAAGAGTGGGACGTTACATACACCCCCTCTTGGTATAAAATTTGTCCCAAAGTTTCACAGTATAACTGTTGAAATAATGTGTATCACAGTATCATAAATCTATCTATCAAACAAAAATGGAAACTGTTGGTGCATATCATATGCGTCCTCCCAGGTCATTGAGTGTGGACTATATCTATCCCACTAGACCTTGACCTACTCTACTGTTCGATGTCATAGTTGTTGAATGTGATGATCCAAGATGTAGATCAACTCAGTCGTGAGCGCACCCTTATCCAAAAATTGCAAGGTGCTCAAGTCAAAACATGTGTAGGATCATTAATTATAATGTCTCAAATAGAGACTTGAAAGACATCGCGCATATGCCTTGGGAATCAGAAAGGCTATTCAAAAGGTTGCGGGCCTATCTTTTCCACAATATCGTAGGAGATAGTTTAGCCCCTTTTCTGAACTTGATCAAACTCTTATGCAGTTTCCACCACAAAAATACTCAATCGCCACATCGTAACTATGGTCGACACAACGCGCATCGACATAACTCTTTTGCTGATCCTGCGCTTCCTTAATCATTTGTCTTATGGTTTTCATTTCCTCTTCCAATTCTTGGATCGCTTTTGGTCCCACCAGGACCCTATCCTCAATTTGATCCCAACTCAATGGCATCTGAAATGGTTGCCCATAAAGAAACTCGAAAGGATCCATCTCAATGGTGCTTTGCTAACTGTTGTTATAAGCGAATTCCACCAGTGGGAAGAATTATTCCCAACTCTTTTGTTGGTCCATCACGTATAGGTGAAACATGTCCTCCAAGGTCTGGTTCGTTCATTTGGTCTTCCTATTAGTCTCCGGGTGATATGTAGTACTGAAGTTAAGTTGGGTTCCCAAGGCCTCTTGGAAACTCATCAAAAATCGTCCCATAATCTTCGATCCTCGATCAGATATAATCCTCTTAGGTACGCCATTCATCCTCACAATCTCACTAATGAAAACTCTAGCTATGTCAGGTGCCTAATATGTCATACACACAGGAATAAAGTGAACACTATTCATCAGAGTGTCTACTACTATGCAAATTGAGTCGTGTATCATTGCTATCAATGGAAATCCAACAACAAAATTCATCGAAATAACTTCCCATTTCAATTCTGGAATAGCGTGTGGCCATAGTAATCCTGTTGGGTGTCCATGTTTAGCCTTTACCTGCTGACATTCTAGACATCTGGTCACCTAGTTGACTATGTCTTCCTTCATTCCCTTCTAGAAGAATAAGGGTTTATGGTCCACCCTCATCTTCATGACTCTCGGGTGAGCCATTCACACTTCTCTATGAGCCTCATTTAGGATCAAGCTCCTCAAATCGACGTTCGGGGGTACGTAAATCAAATTTTTAAACCTCAATAATCCATCATCGTCAAATGTAAATCCTTCAGATCTTGGTACCATCATTTTGTTTTGTCCGATAAAACCCTCGACCTCTTGTACCAATCATCGTCATGCTGTAAAGTTAGAATATTTTCACGCAGATTCATCTTAAGAGGCAACACCAAAAATATGCGTGGTCTTTGACAACATCCATTTGCCACTCGGTTCACTGTCCCTTTTATGTAAGTAATATTGAAGTCGTACTCGCTAGGCAATTTCGACTAATGTCGTTGTCGCGTGTTTAGGTCACTTGCGTACAGATGTGTTGTAGTCCACAGTGGTCCATATTTAGTTCAAAGTTTCATCCAACAAGGTATTTTCTCCAAACCTTTAAGGCTTGTTCAATGGCTAACAACTCTAAATAGTGCATCGCATAATTTGCCTCATGCCTTTTCAGTTTCCTCGAGATGCAGGCAATCACTCGACCATCTTTCATCAAGGATTTGCCTAAGACTTTCTTGGATGCATCAATGCATACTAAGAAGTACGCATCCATGTCAGGGATCTTTAGTATCGATGTTGTCTTCAACAACTCCTTGAGCCTCTGAAATTCTACCACGCATTTATCAGTCCAAACAAACTTCTTGTTCTTCTTCTACAATTCTGTGATCATATTTTCTATCCTTGAAAATCCCTCGATGAACCATCGATAATATCCTGTTAAACCCATGAAGCTACATACTTCCAGGATGTTCATCGACGTAGGCCATTCCATAATAGCCTTGAACTTCATTGGATCCATGACAATACCTTCACCGGAGATGACATGCCCTAAGTAGTGAATCTTCGATTGATAAAAAGAGAATTTGGACAACTTTCCATACAATTTGTGCTCTCATAGACACTATAGTACCAAGAACAAGTTCTCATCATGCTCCTCCGTCATCCGATATTAAATCAAAATATCGTCAATGAATACTTGGATGAACTTTTCCAAGTACTCGCGGAACACCCCGTTCATCAAACTCATAAAATCCCTTGAGGCATTTGTCAGTTAAAAAGGTAAAACAGTAAAATTGTAATCTCCAAACCTTGTCTTAAGGAGGTCTTAGGGATGTCATCCTCCTTTATCCGTAACTGGTGATACCCTAATCATAAATTGATTTTTGAGAACACTGTCACACCCTTCAATTGATCGAACAAATCATAAATCCTCGACAATGGATACTGATTCTTGATTGTTGCCTTTTTCAATTGACAGTAGTTAATGCAGAGCCTCCATGACCCATCCTTATTTTGTATGAAAATAACGGGTGCACCCCATGGTGACACACTTGGACGTATCAGTCCCAGGTCCAACAATTTTTTTAGTTGCATTCTCAACTTCTGTAACTGTAGGGTCGACATCCGATAAGGCGTTCTATCTATCGGTTCATTCCCTGATTTTAGGTCTATAGTAAACTCCAATTCCCTCTCCACCAACATCCCAGGTAACTCCTCCATAAAGAAATCTGCAAACTCTTTCACCACCAGAAGGTGTTCTAGACCTTTCGCCACTCCCTTCTCGTTTAATGCAAGGATTTAATAGAGATTTCACCCCTTGCGCATGCTCTTCCATAACTACAAGGAAGAGATGAACCTCATGGAAAATCCCTGGTTTCGACTTACAATCACACCTCTCTATCCCTCATCATTGACCAAACTCAACCGTTTCATCTTACAGTTGAGTATCACCTCATGCGATTCCAACCAGTCCATACCAACCATGACATCATAAGATCCTAAGATCGTGACGTAAAGGTTGGGCTTGGTGACAAACTCTCCCAAGTTAAGGGTACAACCCATAACCCTTCCTCCAACCTTCTATTTGGCTCCCAAATCCCTCTCTACGAAGTTAAACTCATCTTGTTCGACTGCCTTTACCTTAATCCTTTTTAGCACTGCACCAGAAATGAAACTCTTGGTAGCCGTGAGATCTATCAAAATACTAAGGGTCTGGTCAACGACGATACCTGACGTCTTGAGACTAGTTGACTGGTGCTCTGCCTGACACTTATTCACCATCGCATGAATCTGATGGGCCTTTCCCAAACTCCCAAGTTAGTGGGTCTGACTGATCTAGATGTGTCGACCCTTTTCTCTAGGCAGAAATGATGGTAATGTGGCACCCCACAATCCAACACAATTTCTTCAGTCCAGTAATCTTGGTACCCGAAGTAGAAGTTGAATTCTAACAATAAGGCCAAACTCAAACTTATTGACCTTAAGTTTCTGGGTAAAATGGTGTGGAGCATACCGAAGAAACTCCAAAATAGGCCTCGTACTCAGGCACAGTGTGGCTACTTCATTGCAAGGCATCGAACTCGTTGAGTTGATGCTCAACGAACTCCTTAGAAAGATACCTCTCTTGGAACCATACCTCGAACAGTTCCCATGACAGGTTGTCACCTACTACATTCAAAAATGGCAGGAGTGTCTTTCACCATAAAAGAGAACTCCCCTTCAATCGAAATACCACCATGTGGACCTTCATGTCGGAGGTCATAATCGCAAATCATGAAGCACAATGCCTTTCTCTACAACCGTACCTAGACAACATAGCCATTTGTGACACTCATGGGCTTGAGAACTCAACCCTCTCAAGTTCTTGGTGTATGCTAATGGTACTAGCTACAACGCACTATGGACCCTCAGGGGTACAGATTCCCCAACCTCACCTCAGTACCGATGATGAATCAAGGCCCTTTCACAATACTTGGAAGGGCCTTGTCACACCATCATCATCCCTTACAAAAAGAAAATCCATCCCAAGGACTTGTTCCTCCCCTTGGGGGTTCGAATCTGATAATGCAAGAACTTATGGAGGCATCACACCTTCTTCCATGACACCACGTTGTGAACCTCTGAGGCTTCTTCTAAATGAGACCACCACAAGGACACATTAAGGTTTTTAATTAATGAAAGGGTTAATACTCATGGGTTTACTGCAGTGGAAAGCCTCGCGATCCACAATCGTAGGGTTGAACCCGCTTTGATACCATATGTAACGGCCCCATTGTTACGTCTACAAGTGAAACAACAGTGCAATTTGTTTTGACAAAAATGGTACAACAATGATGATTATAGCTAGACGACACAGTTGATGGCGAGCACCACACCCATAGAACAAGAAACAACAACTACGACTCCACACATAGGCACAAATTCCACTGAGAAAAACATGTGTAGAACAACAAGGAGGAACGACTACCCACCTGACACAAACACAACCATGCCTACAAGCTAAGGGACAACATCCCCATCCCGATGCAATGGAATAGAAAAAAAGGACTAGAACCTCTAGGAGCGTGAACCCAATGCCTGAAGGCGTTCAAACCATGCACCATAAAGCAATTGGCAATGCTTGAAAACACTCACACATAATGCACTGACTCTGGCCAAGTTCTCTCGCACCACTATCCCATAGGGCGTGCCATGATCCTCTCATCAGGAATCATGTTGTTCCTAGGTGACAGACACGTCAATAACCTTGGCGCAACATTAGTTGTCCGGACAAAGGACTCTATATAATATGATGTGCTAGTAGTCGAATACCGATAAGAAAACCATGCCCAATCCCCAACAATAGGTCAACGAGACCCTAGAGGATGACTACCAGGGAAGACATGAGCCAATACATGACATCATCAATGACCCAACCAATCACCCCATCTAAACTAGTCAATGATTACAATCTATTTTAACATTGGTTACCATTCAAAAAGGGGCACGTCTAAGTTACAAGTATTCATTAACGCACCCACTAATTTAACATTAAATACAATCAATCTAGAAAGTCCAGGTAGCCAATAATAGAACTATAAACAATAAATACAATCTAACCTCAATTATAAATCAATTAGCAAGTCTAAATTTGCAATTTCATCTTTACTCACCAATCTAATTTTAATCATTATTACAATCTAACTGGGCAATTCTAAGTTAATTCAAAATCTCAATCTAACTATCCCTTAAATTTAAATAACAACATTAACAATATTAATGTAGAATGCTACCATTATAACGCTTATAAACAATTAAATCTCAACATGTCGTCTAGCTATATTGATCGAACTAACAATACTAGTTGTCTATTAACCTTAAGAGGGAAACTGTTGACTGGTAACATCGTTGTAGCAATTTAACATGGCAATTAACATGACCAGTAACCTCCTTGTAGCCATTAATGTTTGGCAGTGAGAACGCTGGGTAAACACTCAATTTGAAGGAGAATAATAAATAAAAAAACAATACAAACTGCAGAAGGATCAACTCATGGTCATTCAACAGCCAAAACGTAGTTGACATTTACGACAATTTCGTGTCCATTCAACAGCAGACCTCAGTCAATATTTTAAGGGAAAAATTTGTCCAATCAACAACAAACACAATCCATCATTTCAGGGCAAAACATAGTCACAGTTACATGGAAAAATCGTGGTCATTTACAAAACATTCAGTCACATTTTCAAAGGGAAAAATCGTGGTCAATTAAGGCAACAACACAATCTTCATTTAAAAAGAAAATCGTTGTGCCATAATGCACCCGAGGGAAACTATATTGTCGTCATCATTTAGAGGCAAAATGCACCAGAAAGAAACCACATTTTTTTTNGCTATATTGATCGAACTAACAATACTAGTTGTCTATTAACCTTAAGAGGGAAACTGTTGACTGGTAACATCGTTGTAGCAATTTAACATGGCAATTAACATGACCAGTAACCTCCCTGTAGCCATTAATGTTTGGCAGTGAGAACGCTAGGTAAACACTCAATTTGAAGGAGAATAATAAATAAAAAAACAATACAAACTGCAGAAGGATCAACTCATGGTCATTCAACAGCCAAAACGTAGTTGACATTTACGACAATTTCATGTCCATTCAACAGCAGACCTCAGTCAATATTTTAAGGGAAAAATGTGTCCAATCAACAACAAACACAATCCATCATTTCAGGGCAAAACACAGTCACAGTTACATGGAAAAATCGTGGTCATTTACAAAACATTCAGTCACATTTTCAAAGGGAAAAATCGTGGTCAATTAAGGCAACAGCACAATCTTCATTTAAAAAGAAAATTGTTGTGCCATAATGCACCCGAGGGAAACTATATTGTCGTCATCATTTAGAGGCAAAATGCACCAGAAAGAAACCACATTTTTTTTGTCATTAAATAATAATCAATTTGTTGTACCAACACACCAAAGAAATGTAGTATACCTTTGATGGAAAATCGTGGGCATTTAACATCATCTCAGTCAATAGTTTTAACAACAAATTCATGGGTATTTTTAGCAAATTCAGTCATTCATTTTAATATCAAATCCGTGGGTGTTTACAAAAAATCCAGTCATTCATTTAAATATCAAATCCATGGGTGGTTACAACAAACTCAGTCACATTTAATTGGTAAAAAACGTGGGCATTTACAACAAGCTAAGGCAATCAATTTAAAACAAATTCATGAGCGTTTTAACAACAATCTCTATCAACTTTTAAAAGAAAAAATGTGGGTATTTCAACAACAATATTTGTCAACCTTTAAAAGAAAAAATGTGGGCACTTCAACGACAATCTCAAACACTTTTTAAATGGAAAAATCGTGGGTTCCCTTTTCATTGTCCGTATGCCAAATTCAAACACATATAGGAATGACCAAAACTCCCTTCCCTTACTAGAATACCAATTATAAAAATGCAGAGAGAGAAATGATTTTGTTTTTCCATTGCCAGGATACCAATACAATGAACACATGAATAACACAAAAAAACATTTTTCCATTTCCAGGATACCAAATATAAAAATGCAGACAAAGAATCAAATCGTTTTTCCAATGCTAGAATACCAATACAATGCATACATGAATAACAAATAAAAAAAAATTTCCATTCCAAGATACCAATACAAAAATCTAGACATGAAATCAATTCATTTTTCCATTGCCAGAATACCAAATATAAAAATGTAGACATGAAATCAATTTGTTTTCCCATTGCCAGAATACGAAATATAAAAATGCAGACAACATTAAGAGAAACGTAAGGATCCAATGGAAAAATTCATGAAAATGATCCCAAGGATTCTATCAGTCAATGCACAGAGGAAAACCAACAAGGACGCAAGATAATCCATAAGCAGAGGTCTTTGCCTAATAGCACAATAAAACAATCAACCAAGGACAATAATGAAGGTAGATGGCTGACATGAACATCCTTCTCTCATCATGCACGCACAAAAAAGAAGGGTGTTGAGATCCATAGGTCTATTAACGCAAAAGAGATGACCGTAGATCAAGCTCTTGGTCGACTGCTCAGGCAAGGACTGATGAGTTAGGGACGAAAGGCCAAAACAACCACAATCTTCACAAATTAATACACCACAGGGCAATCAAGACATGCCAGGAATCGAAGGCCATGGGATTCAATCAAGCATCGAGCTATAGGCTATGGAAAAAATTCATTCATCAACTGGAATGCTAAGAATAACAATTTACTTACCCCATTAAACATGCAGATCCAAAGCATAAATCCTACTACAATCTACCATGCAAAAATAAAGAAAGTGTATCGTTGCATGATCGCCCGCTCTGAGTTGATATATGGCGCGCTTCGTGAAAATCCCTATTGCCGACCAATGAAACTTTATCGGTACCTCCCAACCAATGCTATGGGTACTCTTATTTCCCCTTAACCCCCCGAGCCACAAAGGGGCCACACACACTATCCAAAGATTCAGCTAGCTCCCATCTCACCTCACAAGGTCGAGCTACCACTCCTCACCGAGTTGGGTATCCTAACTCCCACAAGCTAAGTCAGTCAAGTATAGATTTCTGCAGCATAACGTTACACAAATAGAAGATATCCATCATCCTTCTCCTCCCTCCATTATATAGAGTTTCGAAGTCCTTTGCCTTCCCAAAATTCCATTTAATTTAATCTTTAAAAAATTAATTCCTAAAAATACTCCCCATACAAGTGTCACCCATCCCCTTCACTCCTCCATAAATTAATTTCTTTAATTAATTAATTACCCCTATTTCCCTCACCCACCTAAAATCAATCCTAGAATCCCTCCTAGGTGTCCCCATATTCCATTACAAGTTTTAATGACTTTCCCCATTCCCAATTTACTAGTTGAGTTAATTTCGAAAGTTCTTAAATGATAGACACCTTACTAAGTTTGACATTCTTCTTTTTCCCTTGTGTTTCCCTTTTCTTTTTATGTTTCCCTCTTTTCCTAGTTTCCTAATTATTTTAGATTTCCCTCTTTCCCCTTTTCATTTAGAATTCAATTTGGCAGCTGTAGAAATTAACTTTTTTTCCTTTTCCCTTTTTAATAAATAAATTTTAAATTATCATAATATAATAAAACAATTATTTCCCCCCTTTTTTTATTTTTATCCCAACATATTTTTATGAATCAATTAAATTGCTTACTCCCTTCTTGTTACAAGATTAATGAAGATTATCATCATTATTTATTTTATTTTTATTTTTAAATATATATATATATATATATATATATATATTAAAAGGATAGAAAAATTTTGCCACAATATAATTTAGACCTAGACTTTAATTTTTGTGCTGGGCAAAATTTTATTAGGGAAATTATTTTAAAAATTTCTTATCACATTATTCATCCTATGGCTATCTAGGCTCATTCATTTATGATTAACAATGCGATGTGCCCTTCAAGATACACTAGGTTCTCCAAGGGTGCCAGTCGCCTCATATGTTTCCCTTGGACGACATGCCCTTCAGGACGCACTATGTGCTCCAAGGGTGCCACTCGCATATTTCCATTTTTTTTGCGTGACATGCCCTTCAGGATGCACCATGTGCTCCAAGGGTGCCACTCACCTATTGACTGACTTGGTAGACATAAAAAAACCATGGATTCAATACTCCGCCAGGTGAACTTTTGGGAGACTAAGAGCCTCTAAGAAATAAGGCGATCGCCTTATTGCGTGCCCCTTAGAATCATTGTGAGTGACTTTTGCAGTCTTCCCTCATGGCATCGTGGGTCCTCTCTAACTAGGTAAACATTAACCTATAGTTCAAGCCATGACAGGAGTGCTAGTAGGTTGTCGCAAGGTTGCGGTCCACACCTCTCCTTCAACATCTCTGGTAGTCGTGCATGACCCCTCTACTCCACATGTGAGTCTGGTTGACAAGCTATTGTCAGCCTGCATCATCAATGAATCATGTCAGAAATATATCCATAATCATATCATATAATAAGATGCACTAATATCATATATAAAAGAATCAAACCCCAATAGTGCACTCCCCGACTCGATCCTAAGTCCAAGGGGTTCCATCAATGCCTCTGCATCCTCGAGGTCCAAAATCCTGCACACTTAGTAAAACTGAGTCAATAGCACTTGTCTATGTTAGGGAAGCAAAACAACATGTCATCAACCCTTGACACCTCATAATCCAAATCAAAAGTTTAATAGTATAATAATCTGGATCAGCAAGTGTCCTCAAAGAACAAGTTCGCTTAGTGTGCGCAAGAGTGAGATGTTACATATATAT
>JZKD02S1593686.1:36525-102728 GCA_000966675.3 Picea glauca
ACACATGAACATCACCAAAAAGAGGATTCAACCTTTACCAATGCAATAGATAGAAAAAATATTTTCATTCTCAAAGTGTTTTCCTTTATAAAGTGAAGGTAGGAATCCTTGTAATATCTCTAATTTCTTGTTTAAAACCAACACCTAGTGGTCAAAATATTTCTAAGTGAGGATGTTGTCATATTTTTACTTAAATGTGACATCGAAATATTTTACACAAGGATGATAATGAAATAATTTTTGTTATTAATATTTAATTGTTTTTTAAAAATGTCTATTTTTCAGTTCTATGTTGAGTAAAGAATGGCACATCTCAAGGCAACAAAGAAATCATTAAGACTAAGTGAAAAGATAAGAATTATTCTTTTATTGTTTCAAACTGAAACTTAATATTATAAAGACAAAAACAAATTCCCATTAACTTCATAATGAGATAGAAATACTAAAACACAACATTGGAAGACTAGGCGCTAAAAAATAATAATATAAAAATACTAAAAAAATAACACTAGAAGATGATAAAAATAAAAACTTTGACACTAAAGAATAATATTATAGAAATACTTAAAAAAGTTGTGAAATATAATAAAAATAAAAAAATTTCAAATACAAAAACATTTGTATCTACATAACAGATTAGCATCCCATCTAATTATATCGATAGGCATCCCTATATTGAAAGCATTCCATCTAATTACACCGATATAAAGACTCAGAAATGGGGTGTCAGATTTTAGAGTTTTTTTATTATAAATATTTGTGCCCATAGACATCCCTGTTAGGTACCAGATCCATTATAATAGCATAAAACATAAATATTGCACATAATAACATTGGAGCAACACAATATATGAAACCACAACACCAAAATAATACTTTTATTGATAGGAAACAATGTTCACTTGCCTCTTTGAGGGGGTAACCTCCACTAGAGAAACCCTTTATTACAATAATTCTCAAGAAAAAACTTCTCATGCCCTCGAATCCTATTTATACTAAATCTATCTACCACAAGAGCAATCTAGAGGAAAATATTCTAGAAGCAAAAGATTCTATTAGGTCTTCTTACATTTGACTTATTATTCCTTATTACTAGGCCTTATTAATATTGGCCTTTATTACATGGAAATATATTATTCTCCCTACATGAGGGGTTAGGGAGGTTAGGTCCCTAACATGCCATCCCCCTTAAAAATAGTCTTTCCCTCAAGGCTTGAGATGAGGAAACTGCTGCAGAATGGTAGCTAGTTCCCAGGTGGCATCTATTGGAGTTGCATATTTCCACTATACTAACACTTCCTTGATGGTGCAGTGAGGGAGATGATGTTAACATTGGTACAATACTGGTTATGGCTACAACTAGATGGAGCCTTCTTCATCCAACTCAGAGATACTAGTTTGAGTTTGGCACTTAGTTCCAATCACCTTCTTTAAGCATGAGACATGAAAAAAATGATGGATCTTAGAATGACTTGGAAAAGATAATTGGTAGGCGAATGGTCCTACATGCTTGAGAACTATATAAGGCCCACAAAATTTAGGTTCAAGTTTCTGACAATGTTCAACCTTGAGTGAATTTTTCTTATAAGGTTGTATTCAAAGATACACTTGGTACCCTTCAACAAAATGACGTTCATAACAACCTTTATATGCTTGTTGCTTCATGTGATTTTGATCCATTACCAAATCATCTTTGAGGAAACAGAGAATAGCCTCTCAAACTATAAGAGTTTGGTAAACCACTTGAACCTTCAAGACACCTGACATATATGAGAGAACTAAAGGTGCATTTTGTCGATATACTTATTCAAAATGAGTCATGTGAGTAGTTGTATGGTAAGAGGTGGTGTACCACCATTCAACTAATGGTAACCATTGAGCCCACTAATTTTTCCTCTTAGATGAAAAAAACCTCAGGTATGTTTCCAAACACTTGTTGACAAGTTCAGTTTGGCCATCAATTTGACGATGATAGGATGTGTTGAGATGTAATTGGGTTCCCTATAGCCTGAACAATTATTTCCAAAAATTTTTAGTGAAAGTGGGATCTCGATCAGAAACAATAGAATGAGGCATGCCATGAAGTTTGAAGATATGATCCATGAAATGTTGAGACACAGTGGAAGTGTTAAATGGGTGTTGAAGAGCACATAAATGATCATATTTAGAAAGATGATCATCTACCACTATGATGACTGACTTATTTCTCTATTTAGGTAAGCCAACAATGAAATCCACAGAGATATACCTCCAAATAGTGGGTGGAATTAGAAGTAGTTGTAGTGTGCCAGGGGCTTTGACTGTTTCTCACTTGTTGCATTGATAGACACCACATTCCACCACAAAAGTGTGAACTTCCTATTTCATACCATCCCCCCAAAAAAACGTTTGATCCTGTCATAGGTTTTGGTAAACCTTAAGTGCCTAGCTGTGGGTGTAGCATGAAGCTCAGAAAGCACCGTGTATTTAAGTTGTAACTGTTTACTTAAATATAAACAACCTTTTTAGAGAATATCACCATTGTGCTAAGAATGCCCTACGGAAAATGGAGAATTGGTTTGCAATTGTTGGATTAGATGTGAAATTTTGGGATCTTGCAGCCATTCTTGGTGAACATCTTGGAGCCAATCTGGTAGAATTAAGAAGAGGGAAAAGAGGGACCCTTCATATTCATATTTTCTTGAAAGAGTGTCAACAACCACAATGTCTTTTCCTTTCTTGTAAATGATCTCATAATAATATCCAAATATCTTAGTCACCCATTTTTATTGCTCCGGGGATGAAAGACATTGCTCCATAAAATACTTAAGTATATGATTATCTGTCTTAATTTGGAAGTGTTTCCCTAATAAATAAGGGCACCGGAGATCCACTGGATGAAAAATAATGAACATTTCCTTTTCATAGATTAATTGGCCCAAATGTCACTCCAAAAATTGTTTGTTGGTAAAGGCCAAAGGTCGACCATCTTGCATAAGGACTGCTCCAATTTCTCTCCTTGAAGCATCACATTCCAAGAGAAGAGTGGTGCACATAGCCGCCTTCAAGGCTTGGAAGGAATCATCATTTATTGTATTCCAAGTGGAAGCATTATTTTCAAGGAGAGCAATGAGAGCTGCCATAATTTTTCCATAATTCTTAAAAAACTTTCAATAATAGCCTGTTAAACCTAGAAAACCATGCAAGATTTTGAGAGTCTTGGGGCAAAGCCAATCCTGCATAGCTTCAATTTTCTTAGGATCCACCCTAACACCATCCTTGCCAAAAATATGATCAAAGTAATCCACTTCTGAGGCTCCAAAACCACATTTATATTGTTTAAGGAAACATTGGTGTTGAGAGAGTAGGTCTAACACCCTGTTTCCCCCAGTCTATAAAAATAACTATATTGGCTAAGAACTATGGAAAACTCAAAGATTGTGAATGTTTGATTTAACGGACCTTTGTTTAAAAGGTTCGAGGAATGTAAATGATGTGTGAATATGTGTTGCAAGACTATTGGAAGGGGGGTGTGATGAAAAAGATACTACGATGGTTGATGAGAGGTGGTGGAAGGGGATGGGAGTGGCTGCGTTAACTTCCACCAAACCGAAACTGTACTGGTTTGTACGTGCTTGGAAACCAAAGCTCACTCTCAGACCCCAAAAATGAATTACCCGCCCGGATGGTAGGTGGGGAGGTTCCTCAAGAGTAAATGAGGGGATGGGGAAAACAGCCCATCTGTAGAAGCTCTCAGACCTGACCATCGGATAGGGAATTGTGTGCCACACACAACCTCGCAGGAAAAAAGGCAAGGAAAGAAGTGTGGAAGGGGGGGAGAAGAGAGCACGCATGACAAAAAAATCGTGAAAGGAGAACCAGAAGAACTCCAAAAATACAGTGAATCATGAGAAGAGGAGAATGAGAGTAACCTTCGTCCTTGACTTCCGATGAGCAGAAAGTAGGAGACTAAGTCTCAAAGCATCGTGGTCTAGCTCGGGGGTGGCTAGTGGTAAATCTGATTGGAATCAATGAGCCTACGGTTGGGTGGAAACGAGCACCCCTCTCAGCAATTGCATCACCCCTGGTGTTTTCTGATAAGTGTTTATATCTTGTATCTTCAATTGAATATTCTAGAATGTATGCTCATGGTTTGTACACTCATAAATGGTTTCTGTATAGAAGTATTTTCCTGGTGTTTTGATCGAAAATGGTCGTTCCATGCTCATACTTGTATAACCATATTCGGTTTATATATATATATATATATATTGAGCAAGTTCATATTTTGAGTCCGTTCTCGGGATATTTGTCCAACTTACTTAACTCAAACGATGCCCTAGTTGGATTTCCCCGAAGGCACCTCCTTCCGAGAAAGTTCCCTCACCTTACATAGAGGATTGAGTTCCTTGAAAGGACTATCGTTTTAGTAAGCCTGTGAATTTTCTTCACCCCTGTCACATAAAGTATCTTAGCGAGGATACCTTTCAGCATTTTGGCATTTCGGTACCCGAGAAACCCAAGGGTAAGTTCCCTTGTACTTGCCAGTCCTGAAATCCTGACTTGCGAAACCTCAAAATAGTATAACGTGATTTGAGTTTGGTGTTTCAGCATTTCGGTACCCAGGAAACCCAAGGGTAAGTTCCCTTGTACTGCTAGTCATGAAATCCCAACTTGCGAAACCCCGAAATAATATAGCTGGATGTGAGTGTGGCGTTTTAGGGTTTAGGTACGCACGAAACCCAAGGGTAAGTTCCCGTGTACGCACCAGTCATGAAATCCCGACTTTTGAAACCCCGAAATAGTATAGCGTGATTAGAGTTTGGTATTTTGGCATTTCGGCACCCGAGAATCCCAAGGGTCAGTTTATTTGTATTCGCCAATTGCGAAATCCCGATATGAGAAACGCCGAAATGGTTTAGCGTGAATAGGTTTTGATGTTTCAGCATTTTGACACCTAGGAATCCCAAGGGTTAGCTTCCTTGTATTCACCAATTGCGAAATCCCGATATGAGGAACCCCAAAATGGTTTAGCGTGAATAGGTCTTGATGTTTCGGCATTTCGGCACCCGAGAATCCCAAGGGCCAGTTTCCTTGTATTCACCAGTTGTGAAATCCTTATATGAGAAACCCCAAAATGGTATAGCATGATTAGGTTTTGGTGTTTCGGATTTTCGACTCCCAGGAAACCCAGGTGCGAGACTTCCTATCTTTGCATATCACAAAATCCCAATTTGTGAAATCTCGAAATGGACTGAGAAAAGTATACAGGCTTCGGAGTTTCATCTCCCAGGAAACCCAGGTGTGAGACTTCCTGTCTTCGCATATCGTGAAATCTCGACTTGCAAAACCTCGAAATCAACTTGGTGGATATAATGATTTCAGTGTTTCGGCACCCAAAAAACCGAAGGGTATGAAACCCTCATCTTCATATATCTCGAAATCCCAGTATGTGAAACCCCGAAAGGTAGAGTGCTGAGATTTAATCCAAGTCATTGATAAATTCAATGAGCTGTCAGATCCTTTTCAGGTTTCAGCACCTCGAAAGAACAGAGGGTAGGGGAACGCTTGCATCACGATTTCTCGAATCATGAAAGCCGAAAACACCTCTCTGGTAAGGCCTGTGGTCATAGCCAATGATCTCATGGGGAAGGATAAGGGAAGGGAGGGTCTGCACCAAGCCCCATAGAAATTCAGGGATTCTGTTCCTCAAAGAAAAGAAGGAAAAGCCAAAAAATCTTAGTTCCCGTAGTAGGTGTGTTACAAATTGGTATCAGAGCATGGTTACAACATTTGGCCTGCTTTGGCTCATGAATGAGTTGTGCAGAGACTCCATTTGAAGTATTGTTAAGAGGAGTAACTCTTTATATTGATTCCCTCAATCAAAGGTCGAAGTTAAGAATGAAAAACCCCTCGAGCTTCAAAGACAGGGAAGCTAGAAAGACTCACACTGACTCTATCTACCGATGCCTCGAATGAGCCTCTCATTCTCCTTATATAGCAATTTTGAGTGGAGAGGTATTCATTACGCATCAAACAAGACTAGACTATAGGCCGACATGTTGGCCACTTATTTTCCTTTTTGGATTCGGAAGATCAATTCACGCATGAATATCTATCCGATCCGACACCTTTATTTTTACATAAAAGACTCAGTCGGGGTTGTCACACAAGATTCCCTGACAAAGTCATTAAAAGCAAATGGGTCCCCATGGGTTATCGTGCAAGATTCCCATCAAGGACAATCAAACATAGTGACTGACTGGAGTTATCATGAAAATGTGGGTCAAACCGCACCAAAAGTCGGAGAAGTGCTCCGAGTTTTCATGATGACTCATGACTCTTTAAACCTAAGTATGTACAATATACACGGTGGAGTTGATAACGACAACCCATGGAAAATGGATGACACCACTGTCGGCCATCTAGACATGAATTAGTCATTTTCAATATGACTTGAAAATCTTGAAGGATAGTGCAGAGAATCCCAAGATTTGGTATAGACTTTTCTAACTATGTACAGTGTCCCTTGGATCCTTTGTAGCATAGTCTTGATTCGGACAACCCATTGGAAATGATTTAGCAGAAATAGTCTGAGAATTTCTTCATTATTAGTTCCTTGAAAATTCATGTCTCGAACTAAATAGAGAGGAGTGGATAGAGACAAAATACTAGGATCCGCTTCTTCCTTATTGACGCCAAAATCGTTCCACCAAGTAGAGAGCCAAATAGGAATATCACCTCTGGTGAAAGTATTTATAAAGCCAAAATTTAGTAAGAAATAGATATCTTCATGATATAGGAAGTCCCACCACAGTTTTTGGTATGCTTGATAGTTGTAACTAGATTCTGGAAATATAATTTCACCATTTCTCTCAGGCCAATGGCTAATTGTTCTTGGTCTGTTCAAGCATTAATATTGGTGATGTGTCTCAGATTCTATATTCCATATTAATTCTATATCATGAAAGATCTCGGAAAGAGCTTGGCTGGCTTCAATAGTTCTTCGATTTCCTTGTTGCACAACTGGAGCTATAGGATTTGAATTTCCTTGGTGCCTTACTTCTGGTACTAGGGAAGAATAGAGAATATGGGTAGTCGGAGCTAGAATACTGGTACTCCTTAGTCCTCATCTAGGAATCCAATTCTGACTGTAGTCTCTCCAAGTCATGTTGTCAGGAATGTTTTCAATGTGTTCCAAATCTCCCCTTAATTGAACAGAGATTATAAGACATTGAAGACTCATTTGAAGATTTTCTCTACTTAAGAAATCTGCTAAGGAATTTGTTTCTCCTTTGATATGTTCTATGCTAAAGTCAAAGTTATTGAATAAGGATTTCCATCTGGAAAATTTATGATCTCCAGAATTTTTTAATTCCTTGTTCAAGACTTTATTCATAGCAGCAGCATCAGTTCTCAGAATGAACTTCTTGTAGATTAGATAGAGTTCAAATTTATGGATAGCATTCAGTGCTTCTTTGATTTCTTTTTCTAAAGTAGAATAATTTTTCTCAGAGCAAATTGGATGACTTCTTCTTTCTTGGCTTGATTTATTTGCTTTAACACAGCTCCCCAGCCAAGATTACTTGCATCTGTTTCTACTATTTTGACCAGACTGTCATCAGAAACATGAAGAATGGGAAGCTGTCTTACCTTGGATTTAATGTTTCTAATAGCCTGAGTATGGGCTTCTGTCCAGGGTGATGGATCCTTTTTCAACCTTTCATTTAATAGCTTTATGTCTTTTGCACAGTTTTTGTAGAAATGGATGACATAGTTTAAACTTCCTAGAAATCTTTGCAATTGAGTTTTATCTAGAATTTTGTCAGGAAATTTATCTGCAAACTCAATAGCATGACTTTGTAATGTTATCTGACCATTTGAAATAATATGGCCAAGAAATTTGATTTCTATCTGGAACAATTCCATCTTCCTTTTAGACAAAACCAGGCCTGCTTGTTTAATGGCGTGCCAAAACTTCTGCAAATGCTTTACATGCTGTTCTACTGAAGGAGAAAATATTAAAATATCATCTATATATACAATTAACCAGGAGAAATAAGGCTTTAAAGCTTCATCCATAACCCTTTTGAATTTAGAAGGAGCATGCTTCAAACCAAAAGGCATCACATTCCACTCATAGTGTCCCGCAGGAATATTAAAGGTTGTTTTGAACTTATCCTTTTCATGAATGGCCACTTCCCAAAATCCAGACTTTAGATCAAATTTAGAAAATAACTTTGCTCCAGCTATTCTGGTGACGCGATTACTTTAGTTAGGGATTGGGTAAGTATCATCAGCCAAAACCTTATTTAAAGGTTTGTAATTGACTACCTTATTTGTTTCCAGAATGCAGTAGGATTCTCAGAGCATACTGTCTCAGAATTTTTTTTTCTAAGGGATCCAATTTTTTCTTGAAGACTCGGTTTCTGTAATTGATCTTCAATTATGAGTACACCTTGTAAACTTTTGAGTTCTTGGAGCCTTCTGTCATGGAGAAAATTGATCTCTGCTGAGTCTGTACATTGGGGAGTAGAGATAAAGGGAAGCTTAATCTTTTGACCTTCTGGACTGGTTATGAAATATCCTCTTTGATTTGGAGATATGTCTGTTGACCCATGAGGAGATATAGTGGCTAGAAAAGGGGTGCCCAATACACAAGCAACTGGTATTTCTACTAAAAACAATTTCATATCTAAGCAGAATTTTTGGAAGCATAGTGTTGCTTTAGGAATTAGGAAGGAAATAGTGTTTAAGACATTTCCAAGACTAGTAACTGTGAGCTCTATTTTTTCCCATAAAGAAACAGGAATTACATGCTTATGTAATAGATTTAGATCAGAGCCAGTGTCAATTAAAGATTTAAGTCTCTGAGCTCAAGAAGGATGTGGTACTGTTGATGCTGTAGTTTGCATCTTTTTTCAGACTGTTTTTGTTCTTTTTCTGCTTTGATCTTTTTGATATTTTGGATCTCATGACCCAAATCTGATAAAGAAAGTGTGGATACTGGGCAAGAGATCAGAATGGATTTAGCTGGAGAAAGTAAAGGGGTTTTGATCTCTCTGGAATCATTCCAATCATAGAAGGAAACATATATCGATTTGTGGGTCATAAAGGATTGCCATTGTTTGGCCAATTTCAGCTTTTCATCATTAGGTACAGATGCTGCAAAGTTCTTGGCTTTAGGTTTTGTATGCAAATCCTAGTTTAGCATATTTTTTATCTAGGCTTCAGGGACAGTACCTTTCTTGCAGCCTTTGGCCAACTTTAAGAATTTATTTATCTCTGTAGACGAGGGTCTCTTGATATCCTTAGGGATATATTCTTTCATTCTCTGCTCTATGTATGGCAATTCCTTTGTGAATATACAAAGAGCGTGTGAATCATGGGGAAACGGGATGTCTGAGCATTGAGGGTGAGGACAGACATCTTTGGCAGTAGATACTGGCGGTGGTGTGTTATTCCTGGGGTTATGATTATCATGATGAAACTAGAGGTTACGATTATGCGCAGAGATGGAAAGAGAAGATAAACTAACTAATTCATTACAATCAGGAAATTTGACTGAAAAGGGGACTTCTCTGACTTGCACTGCTAAAGACTGTAAAGAAGTATGTACACAATATGTTGAAATAGGAGGGGGAGATCTGGAGGGCTTAGGCCATGAATTACTTTGAGCCAACTGCCTTTGAGGAAATGATAATACTGCAGATTCACCAGTTTCCCTTATTTGGGCTGAGGTAATAGCTCGTGGAATAGGCATTTTGGGAGTGTCTATTACCCAGTCAGTGGGAAATGATAAGTCTTCCCATTTAATAGTACTATGCTCAAATTTTTGATTTAGAGCATCAGTAATTATGAGCGTACTAGCCATAGAGTCTTTACTGGGAGCATGTAGGACAGTAGGGAACATTGTATTTGTATGTCTAAAACATCCTCTGACCTGTATAGCAATATTTGTTCTTTTGGACTTCATATGGAATCCTGTGGTTAGGATTTGAAGTTTGAGAATGTTAGCTAGGGTTTCATCAAAAGATGAAACAACAAAATTTGGATAACAGTCGAAATATACAGGGCCATTAGATAGTGGAGCAACTATTCCTCCAATAATGGAGTCAGTGAATTTATCATGAGTTAGATCCCTGAGGGTACATAGAATATAGGAATTTATGCCTTTATGAACAAGGGCATTTATTCCTATACGGATGCATCCAAAATGTAAGAATTTAGTCTTATGTTTTTTTGCCTCTTGCTGGATTGATTTGGGATCTAAAAGAGAAATAGTCTGCATCTCATTGCTATTTTGTTGGATTGTGTTGACTGATTCTTTTACGAAGACTCTAGTAATGGCTTTAAGATGAAACATGTTTTGATCCTAGATAAAATCAAAAGTCTTCCAGAAGGGGATATGAAAGCCGCCTTGCTTGAAGCATATGTTAAGGCTATTAAAACAGAACAAAAGGGAAAACTTTCTGAGTCAGCCAAAAGACAACCACTCTTTTTAGATGCTTCCTTTGAAAAGAACACCAAAACTTATATCAAATTCAATAGAGAACCTAGAATGCAAGATATAACTGTGTCAGATCTAGCCTCTCATGTGTCTGATTTGAAAACAGAAATAAGATATCTAAGAAGAGATTTGGACAGTCTTCAGCAAGAAGTAGAAACTGGCTACCCTATAGATCATTGGGCTCAACAAGAAATACTTCTTCTCAAAGAAAGGGTAGAGTCTATTCGTCCTCCTCTCGAAGATGCACCATTTGAAACTATTGTTTCAAATAATACTACAGAAGAACTAGCAGGAATTTCGGGAATGTAGGTCCTTCCTATTTCCTATCAAAAATACTATATAAAGATACAGATTGAAATCTGTAATGAAGTTTTTGATTTAACAGCCCTCATTGATACAGGATCAGATATAAATCTTCTCCATAAAGATAAAATACGTGAAAAATATTGGGCTCAGAGTTTTGGTTGCGTTACTGGTCTTGGAAACCATAATGTGGATTTCAAATATGAAGTGCCAAGAGCAAATGTTCTCATTAAGAAGTACAGTCTGGGCATGAGATTCCATGTTGCAGATTCACCTATAGATTGCATTCTAGGAACACCATTCTTAGAAATGGTTTCACCACATGGATCTTGCACTATTGGAAATTTGACAGGATACTTCTTTACTATACCAGCTACTCAGAATAGTCCTTGCAAAAGGGTAGAAATCCCTTTTATTTATGAACAATGCATGCATATTGGCTATATAAATTGTCTAGTTATTGTTAAAGCTTGTGATAAAGAAAGACAAAAGCCAGTAAGCACTGTTTATAGTGATGATACTCCGTGGGAAATATTCAAAGCCAATTGGAGACCGACTTGGAAACTACAACATTCAGAACTCATTGAATTAGGGCTTCCTGGATTCTCTATAAATACTAGCCCTATAGTTCTTCCTCTACAGCATGTTCTAGGCCAAATGCATCAGCCTATTACAATAACTTCCAGAGAAAAGTTAGTAGAAATTGGTGATCTGACAAGACTCAGGACAGTAGAAACTGAATGGTATGAACATTCTATCATAGCATGGTGCAAATCCCCTGTTTATCATTCATTCCAGATAAATAGGATGCGTGCCTTAACGGATAGGCCAAACCAGGATCCTACTGAGATTTTTTATGGGCTAAATTATGAGCAGTATAAAGCAACATGGTTCCATGCATTTTTGTGGAGAGCCAGATTCGATTTCTTTTATACTGAAGTCAAGTTTGCACATGGATTCAGAGATTGGGAAGAACCAGATTGGCTTCTACAATGGTGGGAAACTTTTGGAATAAACCCCGTCGGCTTTAATCCAGAGGTAGTAGAAAATGCCAGGATGTATTTATTTTATCATAGACCTTTGAATTTCATCAGAGATTTATTCCCTGAGGAACAATTTAAAGAATATTTTATCAGAAATAAACATCCTTGGGTACTTCGCACCAGATTTATGATCCAATCAGAAGATGATGACAGTGATCCCATATTACTAAGACATGTCTACACTCAACACTAGGATCCCTATTTCTATAAGCAGTTCCAAGACATGCCTTTTGATTGATTCATGTCTAGATGGCCGACAGTGGTGTCATCCGTTTTCCGTGGGTTGTCGATATCAACTCCACTTTGTATAAAGTATAGATAAGGTGGTCCTACCTAGGTGTCATGAGTCATCATGAAAACTCGGAGCACTTCTCCAACTTCTGGTGTGGTTTGACCCACATTTTCATGATAACTCTAGTCGGTCACTATGTTTGATTGTCCTTGATGGGAATCTTGCACAACAACCCATAAGGACCCATTTGCTTTTTGACTTTGTCAGGGAATCCTGCGTGACAACCCCGACCAAGTCCTTTATGTACAAATAAAGATGTCAGATCGGACAAATATTCCTGCGTGAATTGATCTTCTGAATCCATAAAAGTAAAATAAGTGGCCAACATATGGGCCAAGAGTCAAGTCATATCTGATGCATAATGATTCCATCTCCACCCAAAATTTCTATGTAAGGAGGTTGAGGAACTCATTCGAGGCATCGGTCGATAGATTCAGTGTGAGTCTTTCTAGCTTCCCTCTCTTTGAAGCTCGAGTCTTTCTTTGTCTAGGGTGATTTCATAAGCCTGCGTGATTCTGGCTCGGCCAACACGAACCTAAAGTGGCAGAAGCACATAGTAGAGTCTGTGTGTCCAGTGTATGAGCATCCGACTCAGATAAAGGTTTGTTATCAGTGCATCTTGCACTCTCTGTAATACTTGGTAGCCATTCGACTCTTTATTAATATAAAAGATTCCGCAAACTTCTGATGTTCTATTCTGTGCAATGATTCAAGTAGCTTCATGTTGATTTCATTCGAGTCTGTTAATTGCCTGCCCCTGTGAGTAAGGTTGTCCAAATAGTGGATCGTGAAGCCCAGTGAGCGCTGGTAGTAAGTCTCGCAAGGCAGGAGGCCGCTAGGGCACTGATAAGCGCGAAGGCGAGTCTGAAATTCCACCGATCAGCTTCAAATAACACTAGTTCGTGAAGGGAACGCTCTGATGGAGTTCGGAGTGGGTGGATTTATGATGGGTGTCTGAAATCAACGCACACAGAATAAAATCATACAAAAAGCTTCATTCTCTTCCAGAGGAGGCCCCTACTTACAAATGGTATCAGAGCCATGCACTTATTTTTACCTCGGGTATGATAACAGCCTCTATCGATCTGTTATAGCTATTCGCGTTTTCTTTGTTTAAAAAGTCTTGTATTCTCTTCTCTGCGTCCAAACCCTCTGTCGTAAATAGTCTATTAGTTCATTCAAAGCTTTCTAGTCTTTACCTGGGGAAAAGGCCAGCAGCCTATGTGAACCCTTGCTCAGTCAATGTAGTAATACTCAAAGCCCTCCCTTTCGGTGTAAAGATAGAAATAGTCCGAATGGATTCTATCCGGTCTGTCAACAATACTTACGAAATGTCTGCTTCTACCTCTGATGTTTGTGGAATGATTCACTACATGCCATCTATAGAAAATCTAGATCAAAGACTAAAGGAATGTTATAAAGGAGCCAGGACTCCAAACTCTCCTAAATATGGATTAGGATATGTAGAGCAGTGCGATGTCACCATACCAGCCTGCAGATTTTCTAACTCTCTGCCTAAATCCATGACCAAGCCAGCCATAGAAGAAATCATGAAATATCTGACTGTCATGCATGGGTGCAAAAAGAGAGATTTTCCCGAAGTCTGGATAAAAAAGATGACAAATTGGGATTTATTTACAAATCCCGAATCTGAAGAATTTAATAAAAAAACTCCTGAAAAGGAAAAACAGAGATTAGCAAAGTCATGGAAGGAGTATATGGACAAACATCAGTGTTGGATTTCTTTCTATGAATGGAAGAAATTAAGTCTCTCCCCCTTAGTCCAAGTCACAAGAGAAACTTCTGGCTCTCTTGCACACAAATGGAAAAGTTTGGATGGAACTACCCTCAAATCAAGAACCACATTTTCTCCCTTTCAAGGGATTGTTATTGAATATAGTTTTAAACAAGCAAAGGCTATTCCTTTACTACTAGATGGAGAAAATCAATTGTCTTGAATAGACAGAAGAGTTCAGTCAGTTTCTGAAGAATTGAACTGGACAAATACTGCTCTCAGAGGAATGGCAACTCAGGTGTATCTACCTAAAGAGAAAGTTAAGCCAGAGCAAATCTATGATTTGAAAGTATCCACAAACACCGTAGTCCACTCTATAAACCAAATACATGAAAAGGTTGTAGATATTTCCAATAAAGTGGACACCACCTTGCATGAAGTGTCTTTTAGACACACAGAGAAACAAGAGGAATTAATGGATGGGTTAGGGACTACTCTAACAGCAATAGGCCAATCCCTCACAGAACTCAAAAAGAAGACTATTAAGATAGACAGGCCTATCCCGCCCTCATTTTTGTATCCTACCTCTCATATTTCTATTTTATCCCCTGTACATAATCCTTCTGAGAAAATAGTTCAGAAAAAATTTCCTCACTTCTTTCCTCCTGAAGAACCTCATCCTGAAAGTTCTAAAAAGACTGACAATGATCCTTTATCCATGGTCAGCATTAGAAAACCCTCATATGAAGCTATTCCACCCCATTCTTCTAGACCTGCTGTCCCTGATTTAATTGGAAAAGGAAAAGTTCCAGAAGGCCTCTCCTATGCAGATGAATGGTATCAAGAATGGAATATAGACAACCTATCAGTAGCTCAAATCAGAAAAGTTATTGATAGAATGTTTGTATCTTATAAGATCATGTGTATGAAGGGTAAAGGAGAAGTTGAGGCTTGTAAGTCATTAATTCAGTGTTTCACTGGTTCCCTCAGTAAATGGTGGGATGTAACTTCATCTCCTTTAATGATCTCCAAAATGGAAGCAGAAACACTTAAAGATGAACTAGGAGATATTGTTTATCACTCTGATGGAACTCCCATGAACAATATGATTGGGGCACTAACCACCCTAATTTTGGAACACTGGTGTGGAACAGAGGCAGAACTTTCTGACAAGCATGAAACTATTCCGATGAACATGAAATGTAGAAAAATGTCAGAATATGAGCAGTTCCATAAAGAATGGACACAACGGATTTTTGAAGTAAAAGATAGCAAAAACTTATTATGGAAACAAGTTTATATGGCTGCACTTCCTAGTAAATTTGTTGAGTATCTAAAGATAGAGGATACTTTTCCCCTTCCATATGAAACATATACATGGGGAGAAATTTACTCCATCATCACCAAATCCCTTATAGGACTGTGCACCGGTATGAAGATTCAAAAATCTGTCTCTAAAAGCTCTTACCTGCCTGACCAAAAGTCCGTTTGTGAACAATATGGGTTGTACAATACAAATCCTGGCTTACAAACTAAGAAAAGAAGGAAAGAATATAAAAAAGATAGGAACAAAAAAGGGAAATATAAATTTGTTCCTTATACTCACTATTTCAGGCCAGAGGATATCAAGCTTAAATCTCATAAGGCTGAAGCTAAACAACAGATCAAATGTTGGATCTGTGGCAAATCAGGACACTATGCCCATGAATGTCCTGACAATGAAGCTGCTAGAAAAGGAAAAGGAAAGTTATCTGAACAAAGGGCCAAAGAATTTCGGGAAAATAAAAAGGTAAGATTTCCATGCACTAGATGTAATTTCAGACTCGCCTTTGCACCTACCACTGCCCTAGCGGCCTCCTGCCTTGAGGGACTTACTACCAGTGCTCACTGCGGCTTCACGATCCACTATCTGGACAACCTTACTCACAGGGGCAGGCAATTAACAAACTCGAATGAAATCAACATGAAGCTACTTGAATCATTGCACAGAATAGAACATCAGAAGTTTGCGGAAGATTTTATATTAATAAAGAGTGGAATGGATACCGGGTATTACAGAGAGTGCAGGATGCACTGATAACAGACATTTATCTGAGACGGATGCTCATACACTGGACACACAGACTCTACTATGTGCTTCTGTCACTTTAGGTTCATGCTAGCCGAGCCAGAATCACGCAGTCTTATCAAAGCACCCTAGACAAAGAAAGACTCGAGCTTCAAAGAGAGGGAAGCTATAAAGACTCACACTAACTCTATCGACCGATGCCTCGAATTAGCCTCTCATTCTCCTTATATAGCAATTTTGAGTAGAGAGGTATTCATTATGCATCAAACAACATTAGACTATAGGCCCACATGTTGGACACTTATTTTACTTTTTGGATTCGGAAGATCAATTCACGCAAGAATATCTATCCGATCCGACACCTTTATTTGTACATAAAATACTCGGTCGGGGTTGTCATGCAGGATTCCCTGACAAATTCATCAAAAGCAAATGGGTCCCCATGGGTTATCGTGCAAGATTCCCATCAAGGACAATCAAACATAGTGACTTGACTGGAGTTATCATGAAAATGTGGGTCAAACCGCACCAAAAGTCGGAGAAGTGCTCTGAGTTTTCATGATGACTCATGACTCTTTAAACCTAAGTATGTACAATATACACAGTGGAGTTGATAACGACAACCCACGGAAAACGGATGACACCACTGTCGGCCATCTAGACATGAATCAAACATCTAGTCATTTTCAATATGACTTGAAAATCTTGAAGGATAGTGCAAAGAATCCCAAGATTTGGTATAGACTTTTCTAACTATGTACAATGTACCTTGGATCCTTTGTAGCATAGTTTTGATTCGGACAGCCCATTGGAAATGATTTAGCAGAAACAGTCTGAGAATTTCTTCATTATTAGGTCCTTGAAAATTCATGTCTTGAACTAAATAGAGAGGAGTGGATAGAGACAAAATACTAGGATCCGCTTCTTCCTTATTGACGCCAAAATCGTTCCACCAAGTAGAGAGACAAATAGGAATATCAAATCTGGTGAAAGTATTTATAAAGACAAACTTTAGTAAGAAGTAGATATCTTCATGATATAGGAAGTCCCACCACAGTTTTTGGTATGCTTGGTAGTTGTAGCTAGATTCTGGAAATATAATTTCACCATTTCTCTCAGGCCAATGGCTAATTGTTCTTAGTCTGTTCAAGCAGAAATATTGGTGATGCTTCTCAGATTCTATATTCCATATTAATTCTATATCATGAAAGATCTTGGAAAGAGCTTGGATGGCCTCAATAGCTCTTCGATTTCTTTGTTGCACAACTAGAGCTATAGGATTTGAATTTCCTTGGCGCCTTACTTCTGGTACTAAGGCAGAATAGAGAATATGGGTAGTCAGAGCCATAATACTGGTACTCCTTAGTCCCCATCTAGGAACCCAATTCTGACTGTAGTCTCTCTGGTTCATTCTATCAGGAATGTTTTCAATATGTTCCAAATCTCCCCTTAATTGAACAGAGATTATAAGACATTGAAGACTCATTTGAAGATTTTCTCTACTTAAGAAATCTTCTAAGGAATTTGTTTCTCCTTTGATATGTTCTATGCTGAAGTCAAAGTTATTGAATAAGGCTTGCCATCTGGAAAATTTATGATCTCCAGAATTTTTTAATTCCTTGTTCAAAACTTTATTCATGGCAGCAGCATCAGTTCTTAGAATGAACTTCTTGTAGATTAGATAAAGCTCAAATTTGTGGATAGCATTCAGTGCTGCTTTGATTTCTTTCTCTAAAGTAGAATAATTTTTCTCAGAGTCTTGCCATAGACCTGAAGCAAATTGGATGACTTCTTCTTTCTTGGCTTGATTTATTTGTTTTAACACAGCTCCCCAACCAAGATTACTTGCATCTATTTATACTATTTTAACAAGACTGTCATCAGAAACATGAAGAATGGGCAATTTTCTCACCTTGGCCTTAATATTTCTAACAGATTGAGTATGTGCATCTATCCAGGGTGAAGGATCCTTTTTCAGGCTTTCATTTAATAGCCTTCTATCTTTGGCACAATTTTTGTAGAAATGGCTGACATAGTTTAAACTGCCCAAAAATCTTTGCAATTGAGTTTTATCCAGAATTTTATCAAGGAATTTGTTTGCAAACTCAATAGCATGATTTTGTAATGTTATCTGGCCATTTGTAATGATATGTCCAAGGAACTTTATTTCTGTCTGGAATAATTCCATCTTCTTTTTGGACAAAACCAGGCCTGCTTGTTTAATGGCATGCCAAAACTTCTGCAAATGCTTTATATGATGATCTACTGAAGAAGAAAATATTAAAATATCATCTATATACACAATTAGCCAGGAAAAATATGGCTTTAAAGCTTCATCCATGACCCTTTGGAATTTGGAAGGAGCATGCTTCAAACCAAAAGGCATCACATTCCACTCATAGTGCCCTGCAGGAATATTAAAGGATGTTTTGAACTTATCCTGTTCATGAATGGCAACTTGCCAGAATCCAGATTTCAAGTCAAATTTGGAAAATACCTTTGCTCCAGCTATTCTGGTGACCAAGTTACTTTTGTTAGGGATTGGATAAGTATCATCAAACAAAACCTTATTTAAAGGTTTATAATTCACTACCAGTCTGGGGACTCCTCTTACTTTCTATGAATGTTTATTTACATAGAATCCATAGCAATTCCATGGGCTTGTAGATTTTCTAATTAATCCTCTGCTTAGCAAGTTTTCTATTTCTGTAGCACATAATTGCTGATATTCAACATTCAATGGAATGGCTCTACTTTTGCAGGGAGTACCAACATAATCTTCCTTATAAGGAAAATAGACTACATGTTTCTTCTGTTTTGAGAAGGCAGTAGGATTCTCAGAACATACGGTCTTTGAAAAGAGTTTTTTAAGAGACTCAACTTTTTCTTTCAGACTGGGATTTTGTAGTTGATCTTCAATTCTGAGTACTCCTTGAAGGCTTTTAAGTTCTTGAAGTCTTTTCCCATGGAGATAATTTATCTCTACTGAATCTGTACATTGGGGAGTAGAGATGAAAGGAAGAAAAAATATTTGTCCTTCTGGACTGGTTATAAAATATCCCTTTTTGTTGGCGACTATGTCTATGGATCCATGAGGAGACACACTGGCTAAAAAAGGAGTGCCTAATACACAAGCAACTGGTATTTCTGCTAGATAGAATTTCATGTCTAAGCAAAAAGTTTTAAAGCATAGAGTTGCTTTTGGAATAAAGAAAGAAATATTATTCAATATATTTCCAAGGCCAGTGACGGTCAGTTCAGTTTTTTCCCAGAGAGAAATGGGGATGACATGCTTATGTAAAAGGTTTAGATCAGATCCCATGTCGATTAAAGTTTTCATCCTGAAATTTAAATCTTGAATCCTAAGTTCAAGAAGTACATGGTATTGTTGATGTTGCAGTTTACATCTTTTTTCAGGCGACTGTTGCTCTTCTTTGGATTTGATCCTTTTAATCTTTTGGATTTCATGTCCTAATTCTGAGAAGACAAGAGTTGTCACAGGACAGGAAATTAGACTAGATTTGGTTGGAGAGAGCAGAGGGGGTTTGATTGTTCTAGTATCATTCCAGTCATAGAAAGAAATATACATAGATTCTTTGGTCATAAAAGTTTTCCATTGTTTGGCCAGATTTAGCTTTTCATCATTTGGCACGGCTACTGCAAAGTCTTTAGCTTTAGGATTTGTGTGCAAATCCCAATTTAGCATATTTTTCATCCATTCTTCAGAGACAGTGGCCTTTTTGCATCCTTTAGCTAATTTTAAAAACTTGTTGATCTCTGTAGAAGAGGGCCTCTTTATATCTTGGGGAATATAGGCTTTCATTCTATATTCGATATCTGGAGACTCGTTTGTGAACAGACAAAGAACATGAGAATCATGTGGGAATGGAATGTCTGAACATTGAGGATGCGGGCAGACTTCTTTAACAGTAGAGACTGGAGGTGGTGCCTGATTTCTGGGATTATGATTTTCATGGGAGAACTGGAGATTAGGTTTATGCTCAGAGATAGAGAGGGAGGATAAACTGACTAATTGGTCATATTCAGGACATTTAACAAAAAAAGGAACTTCTCCGACTTGCAACGCTAAAGATTGTAAAGACGTATGTACACAGTATGAAGGAATAGGAGGAGGAGATCTGGAGGGTTTAGGCCATGAGGTACTCTGAGACAATTGTCTTTGGGGAAATGACAATACTGCAGACTCATTAGTTTCCCTTATCTAGGATGACATAATAGATCTTGGAATAGGTATTTTTGGGGTGTCTATTACCCAGTGTGAGGGGAATGACAAATCTTCCCATCTAATAGTACTGTGCTCAACCTTCTGATTGAGAGCGTCAGTTATAACCAGAGTACTAGCCAGGGACTCTTTACTAGGAGCATGTAGGACAGCCGGGAACATTGTATTTGTGTTTCTAAAACATCCTCTGACCTGGATGGAAATATTTGTTCTCTTGGCCTTCATTTGGAATCCTGTGGTTAGGATTTGGAGTTTGAGGATATCAGCTAGAGTTTCATCAAAAGAAGACACAACAAAATTTGGATAGCAATCAAAATATACAGGGCCATTTGATAAAGGAGCCACTATTCCTCCAATAATGGAGTCTGTGAACTTGTCATAAGTTAAATCCCGAATAGTACATAAAACATATGCATTTATTCCTTTGTGTACAAGAGCATTGATGCCTATGTGGATACAACCAAAATGTAAGAATTTGGTCTTATGTTTTCTTGCTTCTTGTTGGATTTCTTTGGGATTTAACAGAGAGATCGTCTGCATTTCGTTACTATTTTGCTGTATTGTACTGACAGATTCTTTAACAAAAACTCTGGTGATGGCTTTCAGATGAAACATGCTGAGATCTTGGTAGACCTGGCTTGGAGTGATAGGTGGCAATTCCCAGGCAACCTGGGGGTTTTCTTCTACTATTTCTATATCAACTTGGTTGATTGTCTGTGACCTACTAAGGGAGAACATTGACTCAAGGCCAGTCTATCCTGAAGTACTGGCTTCGGCTTCCTTAGATCTTTTTATATCTCAGAAAGACATTGATCGGGAATCCATTTGGACTATTTCTATCTTTACATTGAAAGGGAGGGCTTTGAGTATTACTACCTTGACTGAGCAAGGGTTCACACAGGCTGCTGGCCTTTTCCCTAGGTAAAGACTAGAAAGCTTCGAATGAACTAATAGACTATTTACGATAGAGGTTTTGGACACAGAGAAGAGAATACAAGCTTTTTAAACAAAGAAAATGTGAATAGCTATAACACATCGATAGAGGTTGTTATCATACCCGGGGCAAAAAGAAGTGCATGGCTCTGATACCATTTGTAAGCAGGGGCCTCCTCTAGAAGAGAATGAAGCTTGCTGTATGCTTTTCTTCTGTGCGCGTTGATTTTAGACACCCATCATAAAGCCACCCACTCTGAACTCCATCAGAGCGTTCCCTTCACGAACCAGTGTTATTTGAAGCTGATCGATGGAATTTCAGACTCGCCTTTGCGCCTACCACTGCCCTAGCGGCCTCCTGCCTTGCGGGACTTACTACCAGCACTCACTGCGGCTTCACGATCCACTATCTGGACAACCTTACTCACAGGGGCAGGAAATTAACGGACTCGAATGAAATCAACATGAAGCTACTTGAATCATTGCACAGAATAGAACATCAGAAGTTTGCGGAAGCTTTTATATTAATAAAGAGCCGAATGGCTACCGGGTATTACAAAGAGTGTAGGATGCATTGATAACAGACCTTTATTTGAGCTGGATGCTCATACACTGGACACACAGACTCTACTATGTGCTTCTGCCACTTTAGGTTCGTGCTGGCTGAGCCAGAATCACACAGGATTAAAAATATGAATTATGCGCGGGTTATGAATGTATATAAATATTGACTAACATCAAGCATTTCTCTTTTGCACACAAGTGAACAATCAACCACGGGAAATTACAGATGGATAGAATGGTGACTCACCACGAGGTGGGGGAGGGATCCCACAATAGAGATGAATATTCTAACGAAAGGAGGGCGGTAGGGACCCCTACAAATCTAGTTGAGACTGTGAGAAGACTCATTGATGCAGACCCCCTATCTTTCCTAAGGTTTGCACGACCTCTCGGTCAAGATCTTCTGATTTTGGAGCCGAAATGACTCTCCTAGTTCTGGTTTGGAACCCTTTGAATGAATACAAAGGTCCCTTAATCACACCTTGTTGGCCTTTTCGAGCACCAACTGTGATCTCCCATAGCACACGACCAAGGGTTGTGACCAAGCGCTGAGTCGAAAGGTGCTAATCTAGAATCGGTACTTCACGAGTGAAAGCACCCCATTCCTGGCTCTCTCGAAACCCTGATTTCCAAATTACTGAAGTTCTGAAATGCTAAAATGCTTGGGCGCTTGATGAACATCTCCCATCAAATCCAGTGATCAACGGCTCTAATTAAATCACGATTTCGTGGTTTCATGATTCAGGTTTTTGAAGGACGAGCCCCTTGTCTATCCACCTCGTGATCCACAAAATCATGAAATGGACCAATGGTCCAGATCATCCTGAGTCTGATGGCTCGAATTAAATTTCGTGATTCGGGACTTTGAAGGATGAAGTGCTCGCCCCTCCACCTCGCAATCCTCGAAATCCTGAAATGAATCAATGGTCTAGATCTTACGAGGTCCAATAGCCCCGATTGAATCGTGATTTCGCGATTCAGGGTTTTGAAAGACAAGACTCTTGTCTCTCCACTTTGCAATCCCCAAAATCCTGAAACGGACGTCACAGACCCTCGTTGTTAAACTCCTCGCAGCTCCACCTGATCCAATGGTCTGCAAGGTTTCAGCGTTCCTCCTTGAGGATTCTCCACCATCCATTCAGATCCTTGAGATCTCCCTTCCTAGATCTCTACAGAGTTAAAGCCTGCGCGTCTTCCTCTCGATCAGACGGTTTGCGGGGCTATTCACCCTGATCTAATGCTCGACGACTTTCTCTTCTGTGGGATTTTCCACTTGACTCAGACTTAGAATATTTCTAAGTCCATGAAGACTCGTTCTTCGCTCCTTCCATAGAGTTAATCTTTGGACTTCAATAACACTCCTAAAGTGCTATCCCTCCTGAACTTTATCTGGTTCTGGGTCGACCTTCTATCCACTCCTTGTGTCTGAGAGAGTTCGATACTTAATTCCATAGCGATCTCTTCTCTGGCTCAATGCACACTTTGCAGGGCTCCTCTGAAGAGAAAACAATTCCTCTATGTTTCTCTTCTGGATCGATGCATGCCTTGCAGAGCTCTGAGTGAAGAGAAGCAATTGAAACTAGAGAAAATACACACAGTTCCATTAACTTGCTCATAAAATAGAAAATAACAGGAAAAAACTCATGGTCCAAGCACAACACATTTGGATCAATTTTTCCATTATGTTCTATTCATAAGAATGGCCATTGGATACAAGATACATACAGATTATAGTAGCTCAAAATCTAAGAAGCTCTTCTCTCATGCAGTTTTCTTAAAACTCCTCTTCATATTGCTTCTTCTTTCTCTCATCCTTTCTCTAACTTCTTACAAACTTTACATAACTCAAAATATCTCCTAGGGTTCTTCCTAGCTATCTGCCTACTCTAAATATTATCCTATGCTATCTTATGTCAATTTCTTTCCAGAGCCGAAGTGGGAGCTTCTGCTCTGTTTACAAATTCAAAAACTTGCTTCAAAGGGAAAATACAGTGTCAGTTCAAGCATGCCTCTGAAAATGAGTTTCGACGCTAAGTGGAGGCAGATCCTGAAATCTGTTGAATTTTCACATTTGAAGTTCCGAGGGAACTCGCATGTGTCTGGTGGTCCCATCTTTGTGTGCTTTCCAACGATGCTCCTGCATCATACTCCCCTTGACAAAAATTCATGGACTCCTGTCCATGAGCTCCTCTACTGACTTTCCTTGCTTCTGGATAGCAGATTCGTTTTCCCAACTGGCATCTTCTATTGGGTGTCCCTTCCATTTGACCAGATACTCAAAATAAGTCTTCTTTCCAGTCTTCTTGCTAATCCTCTTATCAAGAATATTCTCCATTTGTGGCTTCTATACCACATGCATCTACTTCTCCCACTAAATCTTTTCTTGATCTTCTGAGCCTTCTGCGTCGTCCTTCCTGTAAGGATATAGGTATGAGACATTGAATATGGGTGAAATGCCCACATCATCTGGTAGTTTGATCTCCTTCTGCGTCGTCCTTCCTGTAAGGATACATGTATGAGACATTGAATATGGGTGAAATGCCCACATCATCTGGTAGTTTGATCTCATAAGTGTTTGCATTGAACTTCCTCAAGATCTTACAGGGTCATATCTTCTTCATCTTTAATTTGTTATATGTTCCCCTAGGGAACCTTTCCTTCCTGAGATGCTCCAAAACCTGATCTCCCACTTCAAATTGAAGTTCCTTGCGATGTTGATCGACTCTGTGTTTGTATTTGTGGTTGGAACTCTGTAGTTGTTCCTTGATCCAGCCATGGAGTCTTTGCATTTCAGCAACAAAATCCTCTTCTCCAACGCTTCTGATCTCTCCCTATTCCAAGTCTCTTAACTCTTATACTCCCCTGGGTTGCATTCTGTAGAGTATTTGGAATAGGCTTCTTCCATTTCTCCTGTTTGGTGAGTCATTGTATGCAAATTATTCTTGTGGCAGAATCTTATCCCATTAGTTATGATGTTCAATAACCAGACTTCTCAATAGATTCCCCAAACTTCGATTTACCACCTCAGTCTGCCCATCTATCTGAGGATGATAAGTTGATTTGAAGGACAATTCTGTCCCCATATTCTTCCACAACGTTCTCCAAAAGTGACCAACAAATTTTGTGTCTCGATCTAGGACAATGCTCCTAGGTAGGCCGTGAAGTCTTACAACTTCTATGAAAAACAGATTTGCAACATGTGTTTCATCACTGGTATTTTGGCATGGGATGAAATGTGCCATCTTTGAAAACCTATCTACCACCAAAAATATGGAATTGAGTCCCCTTTCTGTTCTTGGTAATCCCAACACGAAATCCATGCTTATTGCATCCCAAGGCCTTTCTGGTATTGGCAATGGTTGATACAATCTAGTGTTCTATCTTTTCCCCTTTGCATGTTGACAGTTCCTACATCTGTTCACAAATTTTATCACCTTTGTTCTCATACCTAGCCAATAGTATGAACTATGCTACTATGCAAATTTTTTATCATGGCCGAAGTGTCTAGCCAATCCTCCACTATGCTTCTCCTTTAGAAGATTGTCCCTCATTTAGCATCTTTGTATGCACAATTGGTTTCCTTTGAACAACAACCCTTCCTAAACGATATATTTTGTCCACTGACTTATAACTCTTAGTACAGGGTTTGTACATGCTTCATAGGACTCCTTGAAATCTACATCATCACAATACATATCCTTGAGGTTCTCAAACCCCAAGGTCTCCACCTAGAATTCCTGTAGAATTAAACATCTCCTACTACATGCATCAACAACCTTGTTAGCATTCCCAACAATATGTTTTATGAAAAAAGTAAAATTTTTCATAAAGTCAATCCATTTTGCATGCCTCTGAGTCAGTTTCTCTTGTCGGGTTATGAATTGTAAAGCTTGATTATCGCTATACAACACAAACTCTTTTGGGATAAGATAATGCCTCCATTTCTTCAATGCTTGAATGATGACATAAAAATCCTTTTCATATGTGGAGTATTTACTCTTAGTCTCATTCATCTTTTCACTGAAATAGGCAACAGGCCTATTATCCTGACTCATAACAACTCCTATTGCAACTCCACTTGCATCACATCTTACCTGGAATGTCTTCCCAAAATTTGGAAAAATCAAAATTGGTCTTTCTGTTATGTTCCCCTTCAGTATATTGAAGCTCCTCTCAGCCTCCTCTGTCCATTTAAAAGACTTGTGTCATTTCTTCATTGTATCCATCATTGGTGCACAAATCCCGCTGAAATCTCTAATGAACTTTCTATAAAAACTCTCTAAACCAAGAAAGCTCCTTACCTCAAACATGTTCCTTGGTGACGGCCATTCTCTGATCACTTTTACCTTCTCTGGATCTATCTTCAATTCATTCGAGGATATCACAAAACCCAAATAAATGAGGTCTGTCTTCATAAAAGAGGACTTCTTCAGATTGATCAGCAACTTCTCCTACTGTAGCCTCCTCATCACTAGTGTTAGGTTCCTCAAATGCTCTTCTTTAGTCTTGCTAAAGATCAGTATATCATCCAGATATACAACCACAAACTTGCCAATGAAATACTTTAGAATTTCGTTCATCAACCTCATAAAAGTACTTGGGGCATTAGTTAAGCCAAATGGCATAACCAGCCACTCATACAGGCCTTCATTAGTTTTAAAGGTTGTTTTCCATTTATCACCTCCTCTCATCCTGATCTGGTGATATCCACTTTTTAGATCTATCTTAGAAAATAAATTTGCTCCACTTAAGCAGTCCATTAAATCATCCATTCTCGGTAAAGGGAATTTGTACCTGATTGTGATCTTGTTGATGGATCTCGAGTCTATGCACATTATCCATCCTCCATCTTTCTTTGGACTCAACACAGTTGGTACTGTGCATGGACTCAAAAATTCTCTAACTAAACCCTTATCCAATAACTCTTGGACTTGGTTCCTCACCTCTTGTTGGCAGCCAATTTACATTTTTCTACCGTCCTTATAAGCTGCCTACACCAGTGTTTTGCAAACCTTAATTTTTGTCGCAGTTCTCAAATAAAACGACACTTTTATTTTTGCGCTATTTACACACTTACCTTTCTTCTTGTTTTCACGACTGCAAGTGTGAAAACTTGGTTTTCGAAGTCGCATTAAAATCATCGTTGAATTGTCGTTATCATTCTTGTCGATATGCCCATTGCATTTACATTTTACTTATTATTATACAGTTGGCAAAACCTCTTGATATGTACTCGTTTGACATTCTTTGATCGATTATACAGTTTCGTTTCATGAGTGATTGAGTTTGTGATGCATTGGTGATTGGATTTACATGTTCTTTGATTGATCTACTTGATCATTGGTTTCATAAAAACATTGGTGTTATGGTTAAACCCTTGGTATGAATCATTTCATACAACACTTGGTATTGGTTTTGATTCATTTGTTTGGTTTTGAAACTATAACTTTTGTTCACGTGAATGATCAATCCACTTACCAAAGGTTTCAATTGATTGATTGAAGTGGTATAGTTGTAACACATATTTGTTGTGATTTGAATAGTTTTAAGCGCCAGTGGTTGTACCATGGTAATGACTATTCTGCATGGGTAGAAATAGCTCCACCACCTTCGCACGATATGTCATTAATGTTTACCCCTATCCCTGTTTCACCTCTGCTAGTTTCGGGTAAGCCTGTGAGCGTTCTGCCCCTGCATATGCTGTGTTCAAACCCTGTCTCATTCACATCGCTCACTGTGTGCTCCTGTCTATGGCACCGGTGGTGCGAATAGAGTCGAACGGTAGTCAAGCCCTGCTACTGTTCGATAACGCCCAAAAAGATTTAGAGGATAGTGGTTGGCTCACGTTTGTACAGAGGTTTGAGGGTTTCAATTTGATTGTTGCACAACAATTCACCCTTACCTTTGATGGGTGTAGGGATAAAGTAGGTGACATTCAACTTGAGTTGAAATAAGAGCTCACAAGATCTGCCACAGGATTGGCAGCCATGGGCCAACAATGGTTTAAAAACTCTAAAGTCAACGAGGTGCCATGGCCTTTGTTATGCGTATCACGAAAGGTTATATCCTATGACAAAGGTATTCCTATTTCCATGCTTAAACCCAGGTGGTGTGATATTTTGATAATGGTTAAACAATTTGTGACCTGTGAGGGTCGGTATGGATTGGTTTTTCTTTATCACATTCGACTGTTAATGAATTTCATGGGCTATCCATTGAACATGCCATTTTATTTCCAGCGTAGTCTTTACAAAATGGCTAAGAGGTTCAAACAAGAGAAGGCCAATAGTAGCTTGTTCCACCATGGCTTAATTAGACTCATCGTCATTCATCATTTAAACCTCCACAGCGATAATTGGCAAGTTTTTCTATCTAGAAATGGTTTTGTTGATTTAGATTCTGTCCAAATCAACAAGTCTGTGGTCAGTGAGACCAAGGTCGAGCCACCCATGCCTTTTCATGCCCTTTTACCCTCTCCCAAACCCTTATTCTGCCCTAATATCAACCTACCCAACATTATAATAGACAAGGTTGAGGCTATAAAAAAGCCTTTGAGCAAGAAGGTCAAGGGTAACCCTACTGTCAACAACAAAGGTAAAAAGAATGCTTGATTGATATCGAGACTTGCTTGGAATAAACCTAAGCCAAACGCTGATAAAAAACCCATAGTCCTCAGCGAAGACTCAGACTCTGATATCGAGTGCTTCCTGGCTGGAGAGTACCCTTATTCCCGTGGTCTGTGCTCCAAGCCACCCTATGACTTTGTTTCTAATTTACCCCCTTTCCTAAAGAACAATCCTAGCTACCCAGGGATCAAGCTACCTAATGAAACCCTCGGTGATTTAAACCAACCCTCGCCTGCAATTTTGAAGCTCGAGCAGACAGCATGTGTTCAATGTAATGTGTGGTTGGAGTACTACTATATCGACGTTCCCTTATTACAGTCGAAAATCAAATCATTGGAAAACCAAGTTACAAGGTTGACAAGAGAAAGGGACAAGCTTCAAGCTAATGACAAGAAGCAGAAAACCACTGGTTCGATTGTTTTTAGGAATGTCGAGTCGGCGACAACCTTCATCAATTCCAAACTATCATGACCAAGTTGTCTGTTGATTATCCAGGTATGAATTTCAATATCAATTTCATTTTATCAATTGCTAGGATTAATATAATAAATTGAGTTTTGTTTTCAATTAGCTCTGTCCATTGTTCGAAATGACTCTGTCATAGTTTGATTATCAAAAACGGTTATGTTGTGGATCCTGTACATTGTTTTTGTTTTGCTAAAATTAAATGAAGTTATGATTTGGTTATATGATTTGGTCATGCTCAGTTTAGCAATTGATTGGTTTTCACTGGGTTTGATTCGTTTTGAATAATTCTATTGGTTTGAATTAACGAAATCAATGGGTTTTGCTTTTGCTTGGATTTTGTTTGTATCTAACCTGAACATGAGGTTTTTACGCTAAAATTAGAACATGGTTCTGTTTTGATTTAACATGATTTTGTTGTCGTTGGATATCAACGGCTCTGATTTAGTTCTTGTGATTTGATTTTTGAGATGATTTCATAGGATTGAATTGGCTTGATAAATATGATGTAGTCTATTAAATTGGAAAAATGACTCTCTTTTGTCAACATTCTCGTTTGGATTTGGATTATATCTGACCTGTGCAAAAGATCTCTTCGCCGAAATCATGGAACTGTGTTGATTCATAACGATTATGTCAAACTCAAACTGTTCGATTTGCTCTTGTTGTTGTGTATATTGAGTTTGCACGATTGCTTTTATGAGTTGGATTCGTATCGAAAATTGATTTGATGCTGCTCTTTTGGTTTTGATTTTATCTCTGTTGAATTCTTATGAGAAAATTCAGCTAATAATTCGTTTTGAAATGAATTCAAGTGATAATTTTGTGGACTGTCAATTAATTGTGTTTGCCCCAATTGGCAATAACAAACATTTGACAAATCCCACATACCCTGTTATCAACCGATTAATCCTGTTACGATTTCATTTGTGACAATTTACATACCAGTTTTGATTTGATTTGCTAATAGCCTGGGTCATTTGTTTATGTTAATACAATTATATCAATATGAAAACGATCTTGTTGATTTCGTGTGGATTCGATCGTGTTTTTTGTTCATGGGTGGGTCATCATAAACGATTTCTTATGATTTATTTAACAGTATCGATTTCAATTGGTTTATGAAAATGATTTTATTGTTGTTGAGTTATCCAATACGATTCTGTATACCCGAATTGGTGATAACAAATTAAACAAAGTGCATACATCTTTGTTATCGTTTGGTTGAATATGATTTAGCAAGTGTCGATTTGAATGATGCTTTTAGCAATCAAATATTGGTTTGATAGTTTGGATTTAATTCTTTAAGTTTGAATTAGATTTTAAAACGATTCTATGTTTGATTTAGACCAGCTACATAATTTCAGGATTCTGTAGCTAGTCTTAGAAATTAGATTTTTATCAATTTTATTAATAAAATATCCTTTTAACTTGCCTATTTTTGTCCTCTTTCAAGTACATTCGAATTGCAATAATCAATTGGGCATGCTATGGCAGTCTAGGAGATATTTGTGGGATGTAGTTTTTATTTTTAAGTTGTTAGTTTGAGTTAGAGATAAAAACTTGGGATATTTTCCCAGATTTGTGTAACAAGTTTTGATAACTTCCACAGGGATGTTTTACCATGTGTAAGGTCTTTAAATACTTGTCATTTTTTGTAATAAACATCATCATCCTCACTGTGGGAGAACCAGACTATGGATTTATGATTCAGACTGAGACGAAAGTTGATATCTTGTAACAGCTTTCGCTTTCAATGTATCAAACTTTTGTTTCAAGTTTTTGCATATTAGTTGGCAATTAATAATCGACTACTTTAGCTATCATAATTCTTTGCATGCTGATGTGATTGGATTTATATGTTGTCTGTATATGATCTCTCCTATTTTTAAAGTATAGCAATTACTTTGTTTTAGTTAATGAATGACATATTTCTCTTCTTTGTTAATTGAATCATCTTGTATAGATCTTTGCATGCAGATTTATCTAACTGTGAAGATTTATAAATCATAAGATTGTTGTAATTTTTATGTTTTGTTTGTCTTGTAATCACATCTGAAGAGCACAACAACTTCCCATTTACGAGAAGATCATGGAGAATTTGGTGCGGGTTTCCTCCCACCAAATATCTGGATCAACCATCTTACACAGGACAAATTGGAAAATGTTACTTCAGGTCAGTTTGTTATTTAGTATTTAATAGTTAATTTCTTAGTATAATTTAAGTAGTTTAGTTAGATATATGTGTAGTTTAGATTTGTAGTTAGAGTTAGTATTTTAGTTATTTAGTCTAGATAGTTTTATAGTTTATTTCCTTTTCATAAAATCATAAAAAAAAAAAAAAAACAATAGTCTCGCTATCTTAGGATAGATTACAAATGAGTTTTTCAGGTTTTCATTCAAATCTGTAATTTGTAAATATTGTACATTTGTAATTAAATTTGACTCTGTTAGTAAGTGATCATTTGATTTTATAAAATTATAGTTGTGTAGTATTAGATAGTAAATTGTATATATATTAATAGTTTTGTTTTGTTTTTATTAGTTTGTTTTAATAGTTAGTTTTAGTTAGATTAGTTAATTTAGAGTAGTTTTCTTTTGTTTTCTTAGGACTGAGATCGGCTAACAGAGCCGCTAAACCCATCAGGGTGGTTCATACCAAACGACTTGGGTTATTTAGACAACCCCAGATCGGTTCCACTCTCCCAGTTGACGGACGATCAATTTCGCCCGTCAACAAATGGTGCTAGAAGGAGGGCCTGAAATTAATTAATTACACGAGGCGGTCATAAGACTCCTCCACCACCTAATCACTCACCTATAGTGACAAGAAGTCATTTTGAGCGATAACATTCCCCTTCAAACATCAACCACATCAAACGATGATCCACGGATCACAGTTGAGCCAGTAACCCCAAATCCTATAGGTGGTGACATACAAGAGATTGTGCGCCAATCTCTCATAAGAACACATAGTGCCTTAGCCCGTTTGAGGAAACCAAACCGTCCATTGGATGAACCTTTAGATTTCTCTAATATCAGAGAACAACTCGGAGGCACTAACCTCACTGTGAAGCCTACAGATCCATTCCTCACTCCTACTGCAGGGGGATATGGAATACCTCCTTCACCACCTCCATCATCTCCTTCCTCTTCGGGAGGAGGTTCCTCTGATGAAGGCAATTCTCCTTCTCAGCCTTCCACACCCACTACACCAATGGCCAACCAAAACAACCTTGCTAGACCTTGGCTTGACCAGGATGTCGTAGCTGTACCTGGAGCTCAACATCCCTTACCTAAATATCTAGAGAAATGGCTTCCCAAGTTTGACCTTGATTCTAAACAGATCGCTGAAGATCACATTAAAATGTTTATGTTAGCCATAAGACTCCGCAATGTCGAACATGAAGACGTTGTCTGTATGTTATTCCCCTATACTTTCAAGGGCAATGCATCTACATGGTACTTTTCCCAACAACCCCATGCCATCGTGTCTTGGGAAAAGTTTGAGTCATGCTTTTTGGAAAACTTCGGAGCCGGTAAGCCTACAGAAGTCCTAGTCATGGATATTTCTAACTTAAGAGTGAACCCAAAAGAAAAATTTAAAGACTTTAATCAAAGATTCTTAATGCATAAAAACCGAATCCCTGTGGATTCCATGCCCGTCGAGAATCTCATAATAACGTACTACACTAAATCTTTGCATCAAAGTATAGCTATTTAGGTTAAACAATCTAAGAAAGCCACCTTGTTAGAAGCCTTTGAGGAGGCCAGCTAGATTGAAAAAGACATACTTAGTCTTAAAGACTCTACTAGCAACGAAATAGAGACTAGTTCTTCTTCCAAAAAGAAGATCGAAATCCTCCCCAGACCTACTCAAAGTAAAGCACAACCTGAAAGCTCAGATTTAGAAAACTTAACTAAAGTTGTTCAAAAACTGTCAAATCAAGTTATAGAATTGAAAAGGACGATCGAAGAAGCTTCCTCGAGCAAAGGGCCTTACAAACCCCCATTCTGGAAGCCTTTTCTTACCAACCGACCTAATCCAACCACCGAAGGCCTTAATCTAGAAAGTCTGCAATGCACCCTTCAAACAATTCTAGAATCCCAAGATAACTTGATGCCTCCTGAGATCCCTAAGGAGGTAGTTGAACAAGAGACAGTTCAAGAAGAGGAGTCTTCTCCAAATATTTTTGGACACTTCTCGAATAACATCTTTCAAGCTAACTTCGAGATAGTGCATCCCTATAATACCAGGAGTAAGACAACAAACAAACCTTTTGCCGAAAACACTACAACTTTGCCTCCAAAGAAGTCTAAACCAGTTGAGACTAAACAGAGTAATGTGAACCCCAACTTAGATTATGATGTAGTTGAATATCTTAAAAAGTTGAGAGCTAACATTTATTTTTATGAGTTATTGAAATTTCCATTTCTACTACAAAAAATGTTACAGAATATCTCAGAGAATGGCAAAAATGGTAATTCAAGTGGTAACAAGATTGTGCAAAACAAAGTTCCTCAGAAGACTTCCACTAAAAACAATCCTGATCCTCAAGATAAAGGAAGCCTTCCTGTAAGTAATCTAAATAATGTAAATAATGTAGATAAAGTAGCTTTAGAAACTGTGAGTAAAAAGCCACAAACTACCACCCTTAGCACTCGCAAAAATGTACCTCCATTCTTGTTAACTTTCGAAATATTTAATAGAAACGTGCACAATTTTATGGTAGACTCAGGAGCGTCATCCAATGTGATGCCATGGTCTATATGCCAAAAGATTAACGCTGAAGTTGAACCATCCACCATAAAAATCATACAACTTGATCGGACCAATGTTAAAGTTATAGGCGAACTAAATAATGTACTTATAAGATTATCGTCTAACCCCAAGGTTCATCAAGTCATTTATATAATTCTTGTGGATATTCCAAAAGTGTATGGTCTGTTTTTAAGCAGGGACTGGTCAGACCAACTACACGGTTATTTTGCGACAGATTGATCTCACCTATGGCTTCCAGAGAACAACAAGCCCAACAAGATCAAGGTAAATCGTGAACGCTACCTTAAGTTCATGGTCACATATTTGAATGATCCCAACGAACCATTTACACCTTGTGCTTATTCACCCAAAGTACAAGGGATGGACACCTTTTTTGGCAATTTCATGGCCGAGACTTCAGCTATCACCAATCCAGAACAATTGTCCGAGATTGTAGCATATGTGTAGCCAACAGCTTCTACGCAATGGTCTCATGTACCCAATGGAAATCAAATTTGGTCTCTTTATTTTGATGGGTCAAAGTCCAAAGAAGGAGCTGGAGCAGGCTTCATTATTATCGATCCGGCAGGTAACAAAACATTGATCGCATGTAGGCTAGAATTTGAATGTACTAACAACACTGCAGAATATGAGGCTTTACTGCAAGGTCTCAAAAAATATTTAGATATGAACATTCAAAACTTGGTTGTCTTTGGCGACTCTGAAATAGTGGTTAGACAGGTAAGAGATTCTACCCACTGTCTGTCCCCGCATCTTAAAAGCTACCAATCCGAGGTATGGAATTTAATGAATAAATTTGTTGCTTTCAATATAAATTCTATTCCTAGATTGAATAACTCTGAAGTAGACCTATTAGCTAACGTAGCTTCTAAACTCTTTCTTGCAGAAGGCTTGTCCCCGGATGCATTCTCCGTCAAACTGTTGTTCCGGCCATCCATTCCCGACAACATCACGAATTGGAGAGTATTTGACGACGATTAGCAGATTATTAACTTTCTGCATATGGAAGAAAATTTTCAAGGCGCGGTGATAGACGAATTCACGCACGACGACAATTTGCACAATTTCACAGTAATACCAGATCTGAGAACTCCCGAATCTTCATCGGACATGGTAAATTAGATCCCTAAATCTGTAGTTAGATTAGAGAAATTTTACGATCTTCAAGATAAATTTAAAAAGTCGGTCAACTGTAAAACCAATAGTTCCTCGTTATCTTATGAAAAAGTAAACTTAGGAACTAATGATAATCTGCAATGCATTAATCTACGGGTAGGATGTTCTAAACAAGAAAAAGTTGCATTCATTAAATTGTTCAAAGAATTCAAAGATGTCTTTGCATGGATGTATGATGACCTTAAAACTTTCGACCCTAACATCATACAACATGCCATTCCTATGAAGCCCCAAACCTTACCCTTTCAACAAAAATTGAGAAAAATGCACCCTAAGCTTGAACTGATCGTTCAAAAAGAATTGAATAAGATCCTAAATGCTAAGATTATTTTCCTTGTTAGGAACACTCAATGGGTTTCTAACCTTGTCCATGTCCGGAAGAAAAGTGGGGAAATTTGACTCTGCGTCGATTTCCAAAACCTTAATAGAGCATATGATAAAGACAACTATTCTGTCCCACCCATGGAACAGATCCTTCAACAGGTATCTGGTTCTAAGAGGCTATCCTTGCTGGATGGTTTCTCGGGGTACAACCAAGTCTTGATGTCTCCTCTAGACCAACTTAAAACTACCTTCCGTACCCCGTGGGGCACTTATGCTTATCAAAAAATTCCCTTTGGATTGATTAATGCTAGTGCCACTTTCCAGAGAGCAATGGACATTGCTTTTCGAGGCCTAATCAATCAGTCCATCATATTTTACTTAGACGATGTTACTGTATTCTCTAAAAACAAAACCGATCATCTAGCTCACTTACGAGCCATTTTACAATGATGTCGTAAATACGACATCTCGTTGAATCCTAAAAAATCCATTTTTGTAGTAAAACAGGGTAAACTCTTGGGATTTATTGTGTCAAGCGAAGGGATGATTATCGACCCCGAAAGGACTCAAGTCATCGTGAAACTTCCCCCTCCTACATCCAAAAAATCTATGCAGTCTTTCTTAGGCGAGATTAACTTTGTGAGGAGATTCGTCCCCAGTTTCTTCGAAATGGTTAGGCCTTTACATAATTTAAATAAGAAAGACACCCATTATCATTGGGAGCCCTAGAGAATCAAGATTTTAATGCAATAAAGAAGGCCATAATAGATTCTCCGTCTCCCATGAGCCCCGACTTTTCTCAAGACTTTACACTCTACACTTTTGCTTCTGACCATTCCTATATTGCTGCCCTAACTCAAAAGAACGTCGAAAACAATGAAGTACCCATCGCCTTTATGAACTCTACTTTCAAAGGCGTTGAACTTAATTACCCAGTGGTAGATCAGCAAGCCTACGCTTTTTTCAAAGCAGTCAAGCATTTCCAGTCTTATATTTTGAAATCAAGGACGAAAGTTATTGTCCCTTACCCAACTGTCAGGAACCTATTAGTGCAAAAGGAACTAGGAGAAAAGAGGGCTAACTGGGTCACCTTCTTGTAGGAGTACGACTTAGAAATTACCCCAGCTCAAATAGTGAGAGGCCAAGGGTTATGCAAGTTAGTCGTTGATTCAGCAGTAGGACAGCAAGAAGAAAGAAATACGTCAAACCTAGGACAACACGATCAAAATGCAATCTGTTGCGCACAAAACTCTGTCAATCCATGGTATGACGATATAAGATTATGTCTTGGGCATGGGTCATCCCCCCGTCACTTGGACCCCACTAAAAGAAGAGCGTTGATATTAAAGTCTGCCTCCTTTCATTTGGTTAATGGTATCCTGTTTCGTCAATGTTTTGACGACGTACTGATGCGTTGTCTTGAGAAAGACGAAGCAGAAAAGGTCTTGCTAGAGTTGCATGCAGGAGAAGCTGGTGGTCATTTTGGTGGTGACACCACTACTCATAAATTTTTAAGAGTCGGTTATTACTGGCCCACACTTTTTAGAGACACCCATGCCTTGTGTCATAAATGTACCATTTGTCAGAAAGCATCAGGGCAATTACAAAAACCAGCCTTTCCTTTGCAGTCTGTTTCAGTAGACTCTCATTTTCAACAGTGGGGCCTTGACATCATAGGTCCAATCAACCCCCCATCCTCACAACATCACAATTTTATTGTGACATCCACAGATTACTTTACCCGATGGTCTGAAGCTGCCGCATTAAGAACTATCAACACCAGTCAGGTAATTGCCTTTCTAAATTCGAATATTATCACTCGTTTTGGTATTCCCGACTGTTTAGTATTCGATAACGCTTCTTACTTTTCCTCTCTTGAGATGAGTGAGTTCGCTTTGGAAAAAGGAATTAAATTGAAATATTCTGCTAGCTATTACCCCCAGGGCAACAAATAGGAAGAATCAACAAACAAGAACTTGATTAAAATCATCAAGAGAATGGTGGCTCAAAATCACAAAAATTGGCACAATACACTGTTGAACACACTATGGGATGATAGAGTAACACCAAAAGTTGTTGTAGGTAACTCCCCTTTTTTTCTCGTTTATGGCAGAGAAGCAATTCTGCCACCTCACATTCTTCTTCCTTCACTACAGTTGTCGCAGAAAATCCAAGAAGAAGATTGTCCCCCTTTAGAAAACCGAATTAATGCTTTGATGAAGCTAGAAGAGGTGAGAGCTCAAGCTAAACGTAAGTTAGATCAGCATCAACTATTGGTTCAAAGATGGTTCGATTCTAACTCTGCTTCTTATAGGAATTTCGAAGTAGGTGACCTCGTCCTGAAATGGGATAAACCACATGAGGGAAAGGGAAAGCATACAAAATTTCAAAACTTATGGCTTGGACCATTTTTAATTGCTAAGAAGTTGGGTCCTAGTTCTTTCCGATTGCAGAATATTGAAGGGAAACCTGACACCTATCCGGTGAATGGCCGAGCCCTGAAAAGATACTTTGCTTGATAACAACCCTTGTATATTATGTAGATATTTTGCTTTTTTTTTTCTTTTCTTTTGTTTTTTTGGTTTTTGATTTCTCTTTTGATTTTGTCAGCTTATGTTTTTGGAAATACACATAACTGTATATTGAGCTATTCAGACAAAGAAAACCGAAAATTCCTTCACTGAAATAACTGCTAAGAAAATTGTATAAACATCAATTGTATACTTCTAAAATTTACATTTGTGATTGGCAAAAGTTTGTCGTTTGAAAGAAGTTAACTGATTTCAATCTCTAACGTAAGCTTGTTGGGATCATCCATTATCTCTTTAAACTGTCCCTATTCCTTAAGGGAATGACTCAGAAGATGTCTCCCTGCCTTAGGAAGTTGGTTTTGTAAATGAAACATCTTTGGATATTAATAAAGGACACTTTTAAAAAAATTCTGCTGAGGTCTGAAAAAATTCTGTTAAAACATCATAATTTTCAGCATCACCCCACTCAACTATATATCTTTGAAAAAAAAAAAAAAAAAAATCATTAATAGAGCTATGGGAAGTGCTTGTAAACCTGCCGGAATGCTGAACAGGTCTGCTAGCAGTGGGTAAATGCATGCATGGCGCCAAGACAACTTTGTTGGGGTACTGAACAAGCCCACTGACAGCGAAGCAATGTCAGGTATATGAAAATTTGCAAATAAGAAACCTCCTAATGTCCTTTATTCTGATCTAGAACTTCTTCGCAGGATACGGATGTCAGAGTGGGTTAAATGGCAACCCTGTTGAGGCTATGGATGCCGGCTGGCAGTAGTGTATCTATCAACAGTATTGGAGATTTTATCTTTAATATCGCAACTCGCTTGTCTTGAGATTGTTATCAGCTTTCATTCTTTAAACACTGCTGGAATATTTGGTTAATGATGATGTTTACACGATTTTCTGGTTGTTATTTTTGAGTTAGAATTTTTCTCGTTATCCTAATCTAAATTTGTTATTTTGGTAGAGATAATTGCTTCTACTAGTGTGTCGCCATTGTTGGCAACCAATTTACATTTTTCTACTGCCCTTATAAGCTGCCTACACCAATGTTTTGCAAACCTTAATTTTTGTCACAATTCTCAAATAAAACGACACTTTTATCTTTGCGCTATTTACACACTTACCTTTCTTCTTGTTTTCATGACTGCAAGCGTGAAAACTTGGTTCTTGAAGTCGCATTAAAATCGTCGCTGAATTGTCGTTATCATTCTTGTCGATATGCCCATTGCGTTTACATTTTACTTATCATTATACAGTTGGCAAGACCTCTTGATCTATACTCATTTGACATTCTTTGATCGATTATACAGTTTCGTTTCATGAGTGATTGAGTTTGTGATGCATTGGTGATTGGATTTACATGTTCTTTGATTGATCTACTTGATCACTGGTTTCATAAAAACATTGGTGTTATGGTTAAACCCTTGGTGTGAATCGTTTCATACAACACTTGGTATTGGTTTCGATTCATTTGTTTGGTTTTGAAACTATAACTTTTGTTCGTGCAAATGATCAATCCACTTACCAAAGGTTTCGATTGATTGATTGAAGTGGTATAGTTGTAACACATATACGTTGTGATTTGAATAGTTTTAAGCACCGACGGTTGTACCATGGTAATGACTATTCTGCATGGGTAGAAATAGCTCCACCACCTTCGCACGATATGTCATTAATGTTTACCCCTATCCCTGCTTCACCTCTACTAGTTTCGGGTAAGCCTGTGAGCGTTCTGCCCCTACGTATGCTGCATTCCAACCCTGGCTCGTTCACATCACTCACCGTGTGCTCCTGTCTATGGCATTGGTGGTGTGAATAAAGTCGAAAGGTATTCAAGCCCTGCTACTGTTCGATAACACCCAGAAAGATTTAGAGGATAGTGGTTGGCTCACGTTTGTACAGAGGTTCGAGGGTTTCAATTTGATTATTGCACAGCAATTCGCCCTTACCTTTGATGGGTGTAGCGCTAAAGTAGATGACATTCATCTTGAGCTGAATGAAGAGTTCATAAGCTCTGCCATAGGATTGGCAGCCACAGGCCAGCGATGGTTTAAAGACTCTAAATTTGATGAGGTGCCATGGCCTTTTCTATTCGTATCATGAAAGGTTACATCCTGTGACAAAGGTATGCCTATTTCCATGCTTAAACCCAGGTGGCATGATATTTTAATAATGGCTAAACAATTTGTGACCTGTGAGGGTCGGTATGGATTGGTTTTTCTTTATCACCTTCGACTGTTAATGAATTTCATGGGCTATCCATTGAACATGCCATTTTATTTCCAACGTAGTCTTTACAAAATGGCTAAGAGGTTCAAATGAGAGAAGGTCGATAGTAGCTTGTTCCACCATGCCTTAATTAGACTCATTGTCATTCATCATTTAAACCTCCATGATGATAATTGGCAATCTTTTCTATCTAGAAATGGTTTTGTTGAAATAGAGTCTGTCCAAATTGACAAGTCTGTGGTCAGTGAGACCAAGGTTGGTCCACCCATGCCTTTTCATGCCCTTTTACCCTCTCCCAAACCCTCGGTCTACCCTGACATCGACCTACCCGACATTATAACAGACAAGGTTGAGGCTGTAAAAAAGCCTGTGAGAAAGAAGGTCAAGGGTAACCCTATTGTCAACTACAAAGGTAAAAAGAATGCTCTATTGATATCGAGTCTTTCTCGTAATAAACCTAAGCCAAACGCTGATCAAAAACCCATAGTCCTCAGTGAAGACTCGGACTCTGATATCGAGCGCTTCTTGGCTGGAGAGTACCCTTATTCCCATGGTCTGTGCTCCGAGCCACCCTATAACTTTATTTCTAATTTACCCCCTTGCCTAAAGAAAAATCCTAGATACCCAGGGATCAAGCTACCTAATGAAACCCTCAGTGATTTAAAACAACCCTCACCTACAATTTTGAAGCCCAAGCAGACAACATGTGTTCAATGTAATGTGTGGTTGGAGCGCTACTATACCGATGTTCCCTTATTACAGTCGAAAATCAAATCATTGGAAAACCAAGTTACAGGGTTGACAAGAGAAAGGGACAAGCTTCAAGCTAATGAAAAGAAGAAGAAAACCACTGGTTCAATCGTTTTTAGGAATGTCGAGTCAGCGATAGCCTTCGTCAATTCCAAACTATCCTGACCAAGTTGTCTGCTGATTATCTAGGTATGAATTTCAATATCAATTTCGTTTTATCAATTGCTAGGATTAATATAATGAATTGAGTTTGGTTTTCAATTAGCTCTGTCCATTGCTCGAAATGACTCTGTCATAGTTTGATTATCAAAAACGGTAATGTTGTGGATCCTGTACATTGTTTTCATTTTTCTAAAATTAAATGAAGTTATGATTTGGTTACACGATTTGGTTGTGCCCAGTTTAGCAATTGATTGGTTTTCACTGGGTTTGATTCATTTTGAATAATTCTGTTGGTTTGAATTAACGAAATCAATGGGTTTTTCTTTCACTTGGATTTTGTTTGTATCTAACATGAACAGGAGGTTTTTACGCTAAAATTAGAACATGGTTCTATTTTGATTTAACATGATTTTGTTGTCATTGGATATCAACGACTCTAATTTAGTTCTTGTGATTTGATTTTTGAGACGATTTCATAGGATTGAATTGGCTTGATAAATACGATGTAGTCTATTAAATTGGAAAAACGACTCTCTTTTGTCAACATTCTCGTTTGGATTTGGATTATATCTAACCTGTGCAAAATATCTCTACGCCGAAATCATGGAACTGTGTTGATTCATAACAATTATGTCAAACTCAAACTGTTTGATTCTCTCTTGTTGTTGCGTATCTTGAGTTAGCATGATTTCTTTTATGAGTTGGATTCGTATCGAAAATCGATTTGATGTTTCTCTTTTGGTTTTGATTTTATCTCTGTTGAATTCAGATGAGAAAATTCAGCTAATAGTTCGTTTTGAAATGAATTCAAGTGATGATTTCGTGGACTGTCAATTAATTGTGTTTGCCCCAATTGGCAATAACAAACATTTGACAAATCCCACATACCCTGTTATCAACTGATTAATCCTATTACGATTTTGTTTGTGACAATTTATATACCAGTTTTGATTTGATTTGCTAATAGCCTGGGTCGTTTGTTTATGTTAATACAGTTATATCAATCTGAAAATGATCTTGTTGATTTCGTGTGGATTCGATCGTGTTTTTTGTTAATGGATGAGGCATCAGAAACGATTGCATATGATTTGTTTAACCGTATCGATTTCAATTGGTTTATGAAAATGATTTTATTGTTGTTGAGTTATCGAATACGATTCTGTATACCCGAATTGGTGATAACAAATTCAACAGAGTGCATACATCTCTGTTATCATTTGGTTGAATACGATTTAGCAAGTGTCGATTTGAATGATGCTTTTAGCAATCAAATATTGGTTTTATAGTTTGGATTTAATTCTTTAAGTTCAAATTATATTTTAAAACGATTCTATGTTTGATATAGACCAGCTACAAAATCACGGGATTCTGTAGCTAGTCTTAGAAATTAGATTTTTATCAATTTTATTAATAAAATATACTTTTAACTTGCCTATTTTTGTCCTCTTTCAGGTACATTCGAATTGCAATAATCAATTGGGCATGCTGTGGCAGTATAGGAGATATTTTTGTGATGTAGATTTTATTTTTAAGTTGTTAGTTTGAGTTAGAGATAGAAACTTCGGATATTTTCCCAGATTTGTGTAAACAATTTTGATAACTTCCATAGGGATGTTTTACCCTATGTAAGGTCTTTAAATACTTGTCATTTTTTGTAATAAACATCATCATCCTCACTGTGGGAGAACCAGACTATGGATTTATGATTCAGACTGAGACGAAAGTTGATGTCTTGTAACAGCTTTCGCTTTCAATATATCAAACTTTTGTTTCAAGTTTTTGCATATCAGTTGGCAATTAATTATCGACTACTTTAGCTATCATAATTCTTTGCATGCTGATGTGATTGGATTTATATGTTGTCTGTATCTGATCTCTCCTATTTTTAAAGTATAGCAATTACTTTGTTTTAGTTAATGAATGACAGATTTCTCTTCTTTGTTAATTGAATCATCTTGTATAGATCTTTGCATGCAGATTTATCTAACTGTGAAGATTTATAAATCATAAGATTGCTGTAATTTTTATGTTTTGTTTGTCCTGTAATCACATTTGAAGAGCACAACAACTTCCTATTTACGAGAAGATCGTGGAGAATCTGGTGTGGGTTTCCTCCCACCAAACAACTGAATCAACCATCTTACACAAGACAAATTGGAAAATGTTACTTCAGGTCAGTTTGTTATTTAGTATTTAATAGTTAATTTATTAGTATAATTTAAGTAGTTTAGTTAGATATATGTGTAGTTTAGATTTGTAGTTAGAGTTAGTATTTAAGTTATTTAGTCTAGATAGTTTTATAGTTTATTTCTTTTTCATGAAATCGTAAAAATAAAAAAAAAACAATAGTCTCGTTGTCTTAGGATAGATTACAAATGAGTTTTTCAGGTTTTCTTTCAAATCTTTAATTTGTAAATATTGTACATTTGTAATTAAATTTGACTCGTTAGTAAGTGATCATTTGATTTTATAAAATTATAGTTGTGTAGTATTAGATAGTAAATTGTATATATATTAATAGTTTAGTTTTGTTTTTATTAGTTTGTTTTAATAGTTAGTTTTAGTTAGATTAGTTAATTTAGAGTAGTTTTCTTTTGTTTTCTTAGGACTTAGATCAGCTAACAGAGCCGCTAAACCCGTCAAGGTGGTTCATACCAAACGGCTTGGGTTATCTAGACAACCCTGGACCGGTTCCACTCTCCCATTTGATGGACGATCAATTTTTCCCGTCAACACCTCCTCATTCTCTCGAGGTGTCAATCTATGCACTGCCTTATTTGGTAGGCTTGTTGTTGGTATCAAGTCGATGTGATGACTGATACTCCTGATGGGCAGCAATGCGTTTGGCAGCTTATCCACCACTATATCCATAAAATTATCCAGCAGCTCTTGAACTTCTTCAGGCAAATCATCCACTGATGTACTTGTAAGGATGACTCTAGGCTTCCTCACCACAACGAACTATATCTCATGTTCTCCCTTGACTTCCTTCAGGAGTTTCTTCCCACTCATGAGAAGTATTCTTGTGCTGGCTTCCTGTTTTGCCTTCTTCACCTCCATTGACAGCAACATATGCGTCCTACCATTCTTCTGCAATGTGTATGTATTCTTCCTTCCATCGTGGATGACATTTATGTCATACTGCCATGGTCTCCCCAAAAAAATGTGGCATACATCCATTTGAATTACATCAAATGGAATTTCATCTTTATATCCTCCTATCTTAATTTCAACCAGGCATTGTTTAGTAATCATTACCTGGTGTCCTTTTTGCAGCCATGAGACTTTGTATGGCCTTGGATGTGTAGTCATCTTCAGCTCTATTTTCTCCACCATCTCTGTGGATACTAGATTGTCAGTACTCCCACTGTCAATGATCACCTTGCAGACTCTGTCCTTGGTCTTGCAAGCTATCCTGAAGAGATTGTTTCTCTACACCTACTCTTCAATTTCTGCCTTTGGTTTCAGAAGAACTTTTCTCAACATTAGGGATGCTCCATCCTTTGCTCCCTTTGCCTCAAAATTTCTTCATTGTTCTTCTGAAATGTGAGCTTCTCCTCCTTCCTTCTTCTTCTCAGGACATTCCCAAGACATGTGGCCTATCTTCCCACAATTATAGCACCTTACTCCTCCTATGCCTCTTCCTCTAGAAGAGTTTTTCCCCCCATTCTATCTCCCTGATGAACTTCCTCCTCATTCATAGTGATTATGGGGTTTATTAGCCTCCTCCTTAGCCTGATGTGCTCTGTATCGGTTGAACCCCTTGTTCTTGCTCAGGGCTAAGCTTTTGCCTCTTCCTCGTTGGTTCTATTTTCTGGTCAGCTTCTCCTCTGCCTTCAATGCAAACTGATAAGAATCCTCCACAGTATTTACTGACATCATGTTCAGTTCATCCTGGACTTCATATCTCAAGCCATTCATATATTTGGAGACTTTCTCTTCGTCTCTCTCCCTTTGTCTAGTTCTGATGTTCAGCCTGTAGAAATACTTAGTGTACTCCTTGATTGTCATCCCCTTTTGTCTCAAGTTCCGTAGCTTTCTGAACATATTGATTTGGTATTCCTTGGGTATGAACTTAGCCTTCAGCTTGGCTACCATCCTGTCCCAACTCTTTATCCTCTATTTTCCCTTACTTCTTCTCTTAGCCTGCAGTTCACCCCACCACAGTGTTGCATGCCCTTTTAACCTAGTGACTGCCTGCTTCACCTTCTTCTCCTCATCGAAATCTTCATAGTCAAAGTGTTTGTCCATGGACCTTACCCAGTCCAACAGTTCTTCAACATCTATATTTCCATCATACATGGGGACCTCTATCTTATCTCTGCCTCCCAATATGGCAACTGCTCTCAACAACCGCTCTTCTGCAGCATCCTCTCCTACAGCTTCTTCAGCCTCAAACTCATCACTTTCCACATCACTGACATCCCCAGTGTCAGGTGCTCTTCTCTATGTTGCTTCCATTGTCTTCATTCGAGCGCGAAGCTCTCGCATCTCCCTCTATATAGCATGGTTGCCTAAAGGTGGATCATGTCTCCTCGGCGGCATGTTGTTGGCTAACTGTCACACACAAAATACAACTTTGAGGCTCTTCTGTCTCCTTCCTTTTTTCCTTCACCTAAAATCCACATACGAAAATTGGGCTCTGATACCACCTGATGTAGACCCCCTATCTCTCCTAAGGGCTGCATGACCTCCCGGTCAGGATCTTCTGATTCTGGAGCCGAAACGACTCTCCTAGTTTTAGGCTGGAACCCTTCGAATGAATACACAAGTCCCTTACTCACACCCTGTTGGCCTTTTCAGGTGCCAACTGTGAGCTCCCACAGCACACGACCAAGGGATGTGACCAAGCGTTGAGTCGAAAGGCACTAATTGGGAACTGGGACTTCACGAGTCAAAGTGTCCCATTCTTGGCTCTCTCAAAACCTCGATTTATAAAGTGCTGAAGTGTCAAAATGCCAAAATACGTGGGCGCTTGATCGATGGTTCCCGTCAACTTTAGTGATTAACGGCTCTAATCAAATCGCAATTTCGTGGTTTTGTGATTCAGGGTTTCGAAGGATGAACCCCTTGTCTCTCCACCTCGTTATCCCCAAAATCCTGAAATGGACCAACGGTCCAGATCGTCCTGAGTCTAATGACTTAGATTAAATTGTGGTTTATCGATTTTGTAATTTGGGACTTTGAAGAATGAAGTGATCACCCCTCGACCTCGCAATCCCCGAAATCCCAAAATGTATCAATGGTATATATCTTCTCGGGTCCAACGACCCTGATTGAATCACAATTTCACAATTCGAGGTTTTGAAATACAATACTCTTGTCTCTCCACTTCGTGATCCCTGAAATCCTGAAACGGATGACACGAACCCTCACCATTAAACTCCTCACAACTCCACCCAATCCAACGATCTGTAGGGTTTCATCATTCCTCCTTGAAGATTCTCCACCGTCCATTCAGATCCTCGAGATATTCCTTCCTGGATCTCTGCAAAGTTAAAGCCTATGCTTCTTCCTCCCGATCAGATGGTCGGTGGGGCTCTTCACACTAATCTAATGCTCGACGACGTTCTCTCCTCTGGGATTTTCCACTTGACTCAAGCTTAGAATATTTCTAAGTCTATGAAGACTCGTTCTTAGCTCCTTTCAGAGAGTTAATCTTCAGACTTCGATAACACTCCTAAAGTGCTATCCCTCCTGAAATTTATCTAGTTCTGTGTTGACCTCCCACGCACTCCATGCGTTTGAGAGAGTTCGACACTTAATTCCACATCGATCTCTTCTCCAGCTCGATGCACACTTTGCAGGGCTCCTCTAAAGAGAAAAGAATTCCTCTGTGTTTCTATTTTGGCTTGATGCATGCCTTGCAGAGCTCTGAGTGAAGAGAAACAATTGAAACTAGAGAAAAGACCCACAGTTCCATTAACTTGCTCATAAAACAGAAAATAATAGGAAAACACTCATGGTCCAAGCACAACACATTTGGATCAATTTTTCCATTCTGTTCTATTCATAAGAATGCCCACTGGCTACAAGATACATACAGATTACAGTAGCTCAAAATCTAAGAATCTCTGCTCTCACACATTTTTCTTACAACTCCTCTTCCTACTGCTTCTTTTTTCTCTCCTCCTTTCTCTAACTTCTTACAAACTTTACATAACTCAAAATATATCCTAGGGTTATTTCTGGCTATCTGCCTACTCTAAATCTTATCCTACGCTATCTTATGTCAATCTCTTTATAGAGCTGAAGTGGGAGCTTCTTCTCTGTTCACAAATTCAAAAACTTGCTTCAAAGGGAAAATTCAGTGTCGGTTCAAGTGTGCCTCTAAAAATGAGTTTCGACGCTGAGTGGAGGTGGATCTCAAAATTTGTTGAATTTTCACATTTGAAGTTCTGGGGGAACTCACATGTGTCTGGTGGTCCCACCTCTGCATGCTTTCCAATGATGCTCCTGCATCACTCATGGCCGAATTACAAAGCTGCAAGGCTGACAATGATAGGATGATAAAAGAACAAGAGAAGAAAACAAAAATTAATGCAGTTTTACTGTAGAGCTTATCCGACACACAAAGACAATTACAAAATGAACCTAAGACATGGAAACATTGTCATGTCAGTGGCCACACTGAGAGGAGCACCTCAAGAAAATTTCACCCCAGAGATAAAGGACAAGCATCAGAGGATTCCTCTGGAAAGGAAGATGGCGACTCAGAAGGATCTTCTAGCAACAGAACTAGTTCTCATTCCCCCAAAAAATGAAAGAAGTGAAAACTTTCCAAGAGTCATAATCTCGAAGAATTCAAGATGGCCAAACCACCCTCCTTCGACGATGAAATAAAGAAGGGAGAGGAAGTAGAGGCCTGGCTGCTTGGACTAAAAAAGTATTTCAGGGTCCATGACTTCTTAGAAAACTTGAAGGCTCAAGTAGCCATGTTCAACTTGAATGGAAAGGCTTCCATTTGGTGGGAAGACCTTAAGAATGTAAAAGAGATTCATGAAGAGGACCTGTCTTGGGAATGGTTTGAGAAATACTTCAGAAATAAGTATCTGTTGGAGAAATATTTCGACGAAAAGACTAAATAATTCTATGAACTCAAGCTGGGGAAATGTACCATAGAATAATATGTCAGCAGATTCCTTGAATTGTTGAGGTACATACCCTATATAAAGGAAGAAAGGGAAAAGGTGCAACGATTCATCAGTGAACTGCCTAAGTACTATCAGAAAATGATTGAATTTGATGAACCAAATACCCTAGAAGACACTATCCAAAAGGCAAGATATTGTTATGAACAACTTGGGCACCAGACAGAACCTCGTGAAGGTTGGAAGAAAAAGAATAATTTGGAATTTCAGAAAAAAGGGTTTAAGTCCCCAAGATTTAAGAACTATAAAAAGAACTCAAGGATGAGCTTCCCAGCCCGAAGTGTACACCAGCAAAACTTTCCCTCCTTGGGCGGAAATAAGCTTTCTGGATCTGCCCCAGTAAAGATTGATAACCCAAAGAGAGAACCTTTGAAATGTTGGGGGTGTGGAGAAGAACATCTACTGAGGGATTGCCTGCACCGACAACAGAACATCGGGAGAATTTCCACATTCAAGAAGATACCATCATCAATGACGTATCCAGGAGTGTACCATAGATTTATGCAGCCTTGGATAATAACCAATTTTTTCACCAAGCTTTAGTGGTGGAAATCGAAGGTATGATCACAAACCATCTAGTGTCTATTCTGATTGAACCTGGTTCAAATTTGAGTTATATAGCCCCTAAGGTTGTTGATAAATGTAAACTATAGCCACATAAAAATGTCAAGCCATGGTTGGTACAGTTATCCACTGGCACCAAAATAAGGGTAGCAGAGGTCATACCAGCCTGCCAATTCATTATGGGAAAATTCCCCACCCAAGCAACCCTTAACATATCACCCTTGGGATCATATGATCTGTTGATTGGTATGGACTGGCTAGCCACCCATAAAGCCAAACTAGACTGTTACCATAAAACCTTGGAATGTGTAAGTGAGGAAGGAAGGAGAATAACCCTTCAAGGGATCCAAAACCTTGTCTCGGTGAGACAAATATCAGCGCTTCAAATGAGAAAGTATTGCAGAAAAGGATGTCCACTATATGCAATACAGGTGTTGAAAATAATTGAAGGTGACAAACCAAGCCTCAAAGACCACCCCACACTGAGAGAATACTAAGATGTATTTCTAAAAGAGGTACCGGGCCTACCTCCAAGAAGGGACATTGAATTCTCGATAGAACTTGCACCGGGAGCAGCGCCAACGTCTAGGACACCCTACAGGATGAGCACACCTGAGCTAGTTGAAATTAAATTACAATTGAGAGAAATGATGGATAAGGGCTATATCCGGCCCAACATGTATCCATGGGGAGCACCAGTCATGTTTGTGAAAAATAAAGATGGTACCCTTCGACTGTGTGTATATTATAGACAACTCAATAAGGTAACCATAAAGAACAAGTACCCCTTACCCAGGATTGATGACCTGTTTGATCAATTGGGAGGTGCCTCTATCTTCTTGAAGATTGACTTGAGGTATGGATACCATCAAGTCCGAATCAAGGGTGAAGACATCCACAAAACTACCTTCAGGACGAGATATGGTCACTATGAGTTTGTGGTAGTACCATTTGGATTGACCAATGCCCTCTGCAACTTTTATGTTCTTGATGAACAATGTGCTCAAAAAATTCCTAGAAAAATTTGTGCTAGTTTTTATTGATGACATATTAATTTACTCGAAGAATAGAGAGGAACAGAACACCTTAGGCTTGTACTTCAAGTGCTAAGAGAACATCATCTCTATGCCAAATTCATCAAGTGTGACTTCTTCTAGAAGCAAATACATTACTTAGGCCATGTCCTATCTGAATAAGGGGTAGCAGTAGACCCTGACAAGATCAGGTTCATCATGGAATGGCCTACCCCAAAGGATGTTTCAGATATCAGATCCTTTATTGGCTTAGCGGGATACTATAGGATATTTATAAAAGGATTTTCCAAGATTGGGTGTTCAATCACTGCCCTCCAGAAGAAGGGGATGAAATTCAAGTGGACACAAAAATGTGAAGAAATATTTCAAACACTGAAACATCTACTGACCCACGCACCCGTGTTGAAGATCACCAACCCCGAAGTTGACTTCCTCATGTGCATAGATGCCTACAAGGAAGGGCTCGGAGGAGTCCTCATGCAAGGAGGAAGTGTGGTCTTCTATGAATCCCGAAAATTGAATGAGCACGAAGTCAACTATGTGACCCATGATCTAGAGCTGGCCTCCATAGTGCGTTCCTTAAAACTGTGGAGGCATTACCTCCTGGGAAGAAAATTTGTACTTATGACAGACCACTATGGGTTGCGATATCTGTTTGACTAACCAAATCTCAATACCAGACAAGATAGGTGGATGGCCCTCCTCAACGATTTTGATTTTGAAATCAAACATATTAAGGGAAAAGAAAATAGGGTGGTTGATGCCCTTAGCAGAAGCATGAAAAAAATCCACCTGGTAGCAGTAAGCACTTGCGAGATGGATGTCAAAGAAAGAGTTAGAAATGCACAAGAGACAAACATATTCTTCCAGACCGTGACCTTGTACCTGCAGCAAGAACCCACAGGGGTAAAGTATGGAGGCTACCAGATGATGGAAGGAGGCCTTCTCATTTATAGAAATAGATTGTATATCCCAGATTGTGATGACTTGAAGAGGTTCATAACGGAAAAACTGCATAAAATACCCTATACTGGTCATCCAAGATACCAGAAGATGATCACGGCTACTAGAAAATAATTCTATTGGCCTGGATTGAAGAAAGACATAGCTAAGTATTTAGCCAAATGCATAGAGTTCCAACAGATTAAAGAAAAACACCGACACCTAGCAGGATTATTACAACCTCTACCATTCCCGGAATGGAAATGGGAAACCATCTCCATGGATTTCATCACAGGATTACCAACCTCGACCAAACGAAATGACACCATCATGGTAGTGGTGGATAAATTGAGCAAGTCCACTCATTTTATCTCTGTCAAGTTGACTTGTAAGGCAATAGACATTGCCAATGTATTCATGAAGGAGATATTCAGACTGTATGGTATGCTGAAAGAGATCGTGTCTGACAAAGACATGAAATTTACTTCCAACTTTTGGAAATCACTGATGGCTGGTTTGGAGACCAAGCAACTATTTAGCACAACCTATCACCCCCAAACCGATGGACAAATGGAAAGAGTGAACCAAATATTAGAATACATGCTAAGAATGCATGTAATGAATCAACCCAAAAAGTGGGAAGACTACCTGCCACTGGTGGAATTCACCTACAACAAAGGCTACCAAGAATCCCTGAAGATGAGTCCTTTCGAAGTCCTCTATGGTAGGCCGTGCAACACTCTAGTTGGTTGGAGTAATCCTGTAAAAAGAGTTACTATTGGACTTGACATGTTGAAAGAAATGGAACAACAAGTGACTCAGATAAAACAAAATCTAAAGGTCGCTCAGAACCGACAGAAAAGTTATGCCGACCAAAGGAGAACTCCAAGAGGGTTCAAGGTGGGAGACCACGTATATCTCAGAGTTAGACCCAAGAAGAGTTCCCTGAATATGGGATCTTGTGCCAAGTTGGAACCTCGATATTGTGGACCCTTTGTGGTTCTAGATAGAGTGGGACCTGTAGCCTATAGGCTAGCACTTCCTCCCATAGTAAAAAAACATAATGTTTTCCATGTTTCATTATTGAAGAAATGTGTACATGTTTCTAATCATATAATTGGTTGGTCTGTGATCCAGGTGGAACCGGAGGGAGAATTCCTATAATAACCTCAATGCATACTGGACATAAAGGAAACCCCACTCAGGAACCGAACCATTGCACAGGTCAAGGTGCAGTGGAAACATTTTGGCCCAGATGAGGCTACATGGGAAATGGAAGATGCCATGAAATAGGCATATCCGATTTTGTTTACCTCTGTACATACATGTCATATTGATAGATAGATAATCGAGGACAATGTTCCTTTAAGGGGGAGGGAATTGTAACACCCTTTTTCCCCCAGTCTGTAAAAATAACTATACTGGCCAAGAGCTATGGCAAACTCAAAGATTGTGAATGTTTGATTTAACGAACCTTTGTATAAAAGGTTTAAGGAATGTAAATGATGTGTGAATATGTGTTCCATGACTGTTGGGAGGGGGATGTGTTGAAAATGAGACCACGATGGCTGATGAGAGGTGGTGGAAGGGGCCAAGAGTGGCTGCGTTAACGTCCACCAAACCAAAACCGTACTGGTTTGTACGTGCTCAGAAACCAAAGCTCACTCTCAGACCCCGAAAATGAATTACCCGCCCGAATGGTAGGTGGGGAGGCTCCTCAAGAGTAAATGAGGGGATGGGGTGAACCGCCCATCCATAGAAGCTCTTAGACATGACCTTTAGATAGGGAATTTCATGCCACATGCAACCTCATGGGAAAAAAGGCAAGGAAAAAAGTGTGGAAGGGGGGGAGAAGAGAGCGTGTGTGACAAAAAAATCACGAAAGGAGAACCAGAAGAACTCCGAAAATACAGTGAGTCATGAGCAGAGGAGAAGGAGAGTAACCTTCGTCCTTGACTTCCAACGATCAGGAAGTAGGAGACTGAGTCTCAATGCATCGTGGTCTAGCTCAGGGGTGGCTAGTGGTAAATCTGATTGGAATCACTGAGCCTACGGTTGGGTGGAAACGAGCACCCCTCTCAGCAGTTGCATCACACCTGGTGTTTTCTAATAAGTGCTTATATCTTGTATCTTGAATTGAATATTCTAGAATGTATGCTCATGGTTTGTACACTCATAAATGGTTTCTGTATGAGAAGTGTTTGCCTGGTGTTTTGATCGGAAATGGTGGTTGCATGCTCATACTTGTATAACCATATTCGGTTTATATATATATATATATATATATATATATATATTGAGCAAGTTCAGATTTTGAGTCCATTCTCGGGAGATTTGTCCCATTTACTTAACTCACATGATGCCCTGGTTGGATTTCCCCTAAGGCACCTCCTTCTGGGAAAGTTCCCTCACCTTACAGAGAGGAGTGAGTTCCTTGAAAGGACTATCATTTTAGTAAACCCATGAATTTGCTTCACCCCTGTCACAGAAAGTAGCTTAGCGGGGATACCTTTCGGCATTTTGGCGTTTTGGTATCCGGGAAACCCAAGGGTAAGTTCCCTTGTACTCGCCAGTTGCAAAATCCCGAATTGTGAAACCCCGAAATAGTATAGCATGATTTGAGTTTGGTGTTTCAGCGTTTTGGTACTCGGGAAACCCAAGGGTAAGTTCCCTTGTACTCGCCAGTCGTGAAATCCCGACTTGTGAAACCCCGAAATAGTATAGCGTGATTTGAGTTTGGTGTTTCGGGGTTTCGGTACATGGGAAACCCAAGGGTAAGTTCCCTTGTATTCGCCAGTCGTGAAATCCTGACTTGCGAAACCTTGAAATAGTATAGCATGATTAGAGTTTGGTATTTTGACGTTTCGGCACACGGGAATCCCAAGGGTTAGTTTCCTTATATTCGCCAGTTGCGAAATCCCAATATGAGAAACCCCGAAATGGTTTAGCGTGAATAGGTTCTGATGTTTCGGCATTTTGACACCCAGGAATCCCAAGGGTCAGTTTCCTTGTATTCTCCAGTTGTGAAATCCTGATATGAGGAACCCCGAAATGGTTTAGTGTGAATAGGTCTTGATGTTTCGGTGTTTCAGCACCCGGGAATCCCAAGGGTTAGTTTCCTTCTATTCGCAAGTTGTGAAATCCCGATATGAGAAACCCCGAAATGGTATAGCGTGATTAGGTTTTGGTGTTTCGGAGTTTCATCTCTTGGGAAACCCAGGTGCAAGACTTCCTATATTCACATATCACGAAATCTCAATTTGTGAAATCCCAAAATGGACTGAGCAAAGTATACAGGCTTCGGAGTTTCAGCTCCCGGGAAACCCAGGTGCGAGACTTCCTGTCTTCGCATATTGTGAAATCTCGACTTGTGAAACCTCGAAATGAGCTTGGTGTATATAAGGATTTTGTTGTTTCGACACCCGAAAAACTGAAGGGTATGAAACCCTCGTCTTCATATATCGTGAAATCCTGGTATGCGAAACCCCGAAAGGTAGAGTGCTGGGATTTAATCTGAGTCATTGATAAATTCGATGAGCTGTCAGATTATTTTCGGGTTTTGGCACCTCGAAAGAACAGAGAGCAGGGGCGTACTTGCATCGCGATATCCCGAATCACGAAAGCCATAATCACCTCTCTGGTTAGGCCTGTGGTGATAGCCAACAATCTCATGGAGAAGGATAAGGGAAGGGAGGGTCTGCACCAGGCCCCATAGAAATTCGAGGATTCTGTTCCTCGAAGAAAAGAAGGAAAATTTGAAAAATCTTAGTTCCCGTAGTATGTGTGTTACAGTAGGTGAAGAACTAGATCCACATGAGCAAGATAGGTTGTCTATGTTTTACTATAGATGAGAATATCATCAAAGAAAACTAAGACAAAATTATGGAGAAAATGATGGAAGACATGATTCATTAGGCTTTGGAAAGTGGAGGGAGAATTACACAAGCCAAAGGGCATGCCCAAGAACTCATAGTGGCCCTCGTGAATTTGAAATGAAGTCTTAGGAATGTTTTCCTCTTTCATATGTATCTGGTGGTATCCAAAATGAAGATAAAGTTTAGTAAATTACTGAGCACTACTTAATTCATCCAAGAGATCATCGATGAAAGGAATGGAATTTTTTCTTTGATGGTGAGTTTGTTGAGGGCGCAAAAGTCATAACACATGCACCAAGAACATTCTTTCTTAAGTAACATGACCACAAGAGAAGAATAGGGACTAGTAATAGGATAGATAACACTTGTGGCAAGCAATTCTTGAGAAATTTTATCAATTTCATTTTTATGGGAAAAATTATGATGATAGGGATGAACATTTGGAGGAAGCATGTTGGGGATGAGGGGAATGGAATGATAATGAACACCACAAGAAGGGGTAATTCCCTGGGGAGTGGAAAAAAATTTGATGTTTTGAGAGGATGTACTAGAGGTCAAGATGCATAAAGGGTGTCTCAGTGGCTTAAATGGAATGGAGTTGTGCAATAATGTCGGAATGACCTTTTCTAAGGATATTTTCCATGTGATTGGAACTAATGATCTGAGAGGAACCTACTGTGATGCCTTGGAACTTATACTGTTGACCCTCCCTGTTGAATTGCATGGTTAATTCCTTAAAATCCATGAGGATGAGGCCAAGAGTCCTTAACCATTCAACACCCAACACAATGTCACAAACACCCATGTCGATAACAAACATATGAGATTTCATGTTGTATTGAACAATTTGGAGACACACATTTTCGCAACACCCCCCACATTTCATGCACCCTCCATTGGCAATCATGCTTTGAAATTTATTGACTACACAGATATAGGAATTAGTTTATTGGGAAATGTGATGATGAATAAAATTATGGGTGCTTCCACTGTCAATGAGGATGATGAACTTTCGATGCTTAATGTAACCAATTTGCTTGAGGGTTTGGGGAGAAAATAAGAAAATGAGAGAATTTGGGGAAATGACCAGTTCAACTTCTAGGGGGTTCGAGGGTGGGTTACGGTCAGTGGTTTCAGGTGACTTGGTCATAGGGGGAGCGTCGACCTCTTCAAATATCCTTAAATATGAACATAAAATTATTTTTTTCCTTACACTTGTGCCCAAGAAAAAAATTGTCATCATAATTATAACAAAGGCCCTTGAGTTAGAATTCAACCATTTATACCTAGGTCAATTTATGGATCTTCAGTGGAGTGGAAGGAGGGGTGGGAGTGACTAGTTTAGGGTGAGGAATAAAGGATTGTTTTCTGGTTTGAGAAGAGACAACATTTTGTGCTTCCTTAGCTCTTTTAGTAGCTTCCACCTAACTTTGGGGGTAATCCATGAGGACGTGGGAACGGATCTTGTCCTTTAGGAAACTAATAAATCATTCTTGGAAAAAAGCATCAAACCTGCCCTCCATGCGGAAATCCAAGAAATCAAAAGCAACTATAAATTCTTCCACTATGCCAGATTGTTTCAACTTTGTCAAATGACCTAAATGGTGGGTGTCAGTTTCAAAGCATTCATAAATCTCTACAACAAATTATGTACAAGACACATACCCTTGGCAGGTATTTTTTCTCCATTTCCACCATTTTTGGCGTTCTTGATCTAGATGGAGAACACATACCAAAGTTTGGCCAACTCATCTATGGAGGGCTTCAAGATATCTAGGCTAGTCCATATACAAATGTTTTCTGATGCACTACCACTCAAAGGGGTACCAACAAAGGTTACAAGGGTGGCCAACAATGTGCACTTAAGTACCACTTGTAGTTCATGTTTGTATGCTTCCCCAAACATGGATTTATGTGTTGAATGACAGATCATTGTATCGTTAAGACGCCGGAAAATGTCTCTACCCTGAAAAAAAATTTACCCACAGTTTCTACCAAGTAAAGTTCTTTGATACCACTTGTTAGGTACAAGATCTATTATAATAGAAGAAAACAAAAACAATGTAGATAATAACAGTGGAACCACACAATAGATGAAACCACAACACCGAAATAATACCTTTATTGATAGGAAACAATGTTAACTTTCCTCTTTGAGGGGGGAACCTCCAGCAGAGCAACTGATCTAGGTGGATATTGGTGGCCACCCACCTATTCCAAGTGGTTCCTCTTGACAATTTTCAGTTCAACACATTCTTATATAATTCATTGTAATTGTGGGTTCTACACTCTCAGGGTTGTCTGAAGCCCTACACATATTCCAGGTGGATATTGGCGGCCTCCCACCTAATCCAACTGGCTTATTTTGGAATTTTTCATGTCAGTACATCTTTCTTTACTTCCAGGGCCATTTTGGGGCCCTAAACAATGTTTTTTTGGATTTCCATAGTCAAATTGTAGAAGGAGTCAAAGTTTGATGGCATAATGTGTAGTTCTCAAAAATACCATTCCAACGAGCTATCATGCGCCTGAAACAAAGTTCATATGAAAACGTTATGACCCTGGGAAGTTGAGGTACCTACTTACCCATCATGGCCCACATAACTTTTGGTGTTTCATCTCCTAGGGTTATGTTTTTGGATGTATAGGGTTTTGGAATTCATGAGTAATGTTGAAAAGGCCTCTAGAGCCTCATTGTAATCATTATTCTTAGATGAATGGATGTAGCAAGCCACATCTCTTCTCATAGATAGCTACCACCATTCAAGCAAGTTGTTTCCAGTTCTACAATTTTATAGTTTCAACCTATTTTATTTATTAAATAGAAGTTATTGTTCACTGGATATTTATTTTTGTTCTCCATATATTTGTGTTATTGTATTCAGTATATTATTCCTTTCATTCCACTCATAAATCCAGTCCATTGGTATCAGAGTGGTATGCTCTTCATTTATTTTTCTTCATGCATGTCCTCGACAAGATCTGGGTGAAAGAAGTTGGTACTCAAACCAGTCAAGCCTTTGCAAGATCGGCCATGCCAAGCCCAAAAACAACCCATGGGGGATGATAAGAAAGATGATGGAGCAAGAGATCCTTTTAAAATATTGCTCAAGGAATCCCTTGCGTGAAAAAGGAACGAAATGATGGAAAAAATTGCACATATCCTTCGGCGACTGCCCATAGGAGACGCATCTTCATCAAGCGGCCATGCAACCCTCTTCCAGGTGCAAGTAAAATTTTAAATTCCATTATTTGAAGGACTGTATGTGCGGATGTTATAGATAAATGGTTGAATCTACTCGAAGTGTATTTTTCGGTCCACAATTTTTTCGGTAGGGAATATATTACTTTTGCACTCCTTAAGGTCATCCCCCACATTAAGGACTGGTGGGATACTTACTCTTAGCAAATGGACATAGAGGAATATGCAATATTTTTGGTCGCCCCCACATGGGATTCCTTTAGGGATTCCATTAAAGAAAAATACTACCATTTTGGAAGCTATGAGAACCAATACACAAGATGGACCACCTTGCATCAATAAAGGGACCAAAAAATACCAAATTTCACCAATATTTTCCATACCCTATGCACCAAATTGGGTATCAAATACTTTGAATGACATCTGGTGCTAAAATACCACAACTATTTTCGTAGATACATTCAAACATAAATGGAGTTTTTGGACATCGCATCATTAGGTGCGTCTTATAGATATGTTGTCAAGATCGAGTAGAAATTTTAGCAGAAGAGGAAAGAGTTTGGATCTTCAAACTACTCATAGTCAAATCAGGGAAAAGGCAGCCCCAAACCCAAAAACAAGGGACAGAGAAAAGATGGTTTCCCTCAGGACAACTAGTCCAAGATGCAACCCAACAAGGGTAATGAGAAGTCAAAGAAGGACAAGGGAAAATGGTGTGAATACCATAAAATCCCTTGGCACAACACCAAAGAATGTAGCTCCAAGAAGTCACTGTTAGTTAAGCTGAAAGAATCCAAGTTAGAGGCAGACTATGACTCTTAATCAAATCTAAAAAGTGGGAAGTGGATCATTGATGTTGAATCGAGTGCCACTGCTTCTACCACCAAAGTCCAACCAAGCAAACCAGAAGAACCATAGGAAGGGGAACACCTCTCTTACTCATAGATGTGGGTAAAGGGAACTCTGATGCATTTCATTGTTGATAGCGGCAGTCAGAAGAACCTGGTTTCAGCAGAGGTTGTCAAGCAGTTGGACCTGCCGATAACACCGCACCTGCAAACCTACACCATTATATATCTTCCCCAAGGACGACATCTCTGCATCATCCAACAATGGCGTCTTCCCTACAACATCAAGCCCTTCAAAGATGAGGTATTGTTTGATATTTCTCCCCTTGAATTTTGTGATGTTCTTTTAGGCCAACCATATTTGTGGAAGTTACATGTTGTGTATGATTCTATACCCCACAATTTTATTATTACTTTGGGTAGACAATTGTACAAGATACCATAGGTAGTTTCACTTACCGTTATTTATTTAGTCTCTGCTAAGCAATGTAGTAAGGTCATTTCACAGACCAGGAAGTTTATATTCTTTGTGATCCATTCTTGAAGTAAGAAAAAGGTCACTGCCACATTTGTGACCTCTACATAGAGCCTCTCTTTGCAATAGAAGAAAGTGGACGGGATCATGGAAGAGTATAGAGACATCTTCTCCTCACCCATCGGTGTACCAACGCACTGCCAAGTCAAGCATCCAATTGATCTAACCCCCAGTGCCCCACTTCCTAATGGACTATTGTATCATCGCTTGTTGATGGAAAATGATGAAATCAAGCACCAGATCCAAGAGTTTCTTCAAAAGGGTCACATCCGACCCAACTACTCCCCTTGAGGAGGCCCGATTATGCTGGTACAAAAGAAAGATGGGACCTGGAAGCTCTGCATTTATTATAGAGCATTAAAAAAATCATAGTCAGGAACCAATACCCAATTCCCCAAATTGATGACCTTCTTGAACAACTCAAGGGGGAAAAGTTCTTCAGCAAGATTTACCTCAAGTTTGGCTACCACCAGGTTCCCATGGAACCAACTGATGTATAGAAGAAAACTTTCAAATATAAAGAAGGTCCCTTCAAATGGTTGGTCATGCCCTTTGGCTTAAAAAACGCACCAACAACTTTCATGATATTGATGGGTGATGTATTGATACCCTTCACCAACTATTTTGTGGTGGTATATCTGGATGACATCCTCATCTTCAGTAGAAATTGGGAGGAGCACATGCAACATATTCAACATGTTTTGGGCACTCTGCAGTAGCACAAGCTATATGCCAACTTGGAAAAATTCTCCTTTGGCATGAACATGGTCCAATACTTGGGCTACATTGTTGATGAGCATGGGGTAAATGTGGATCCAACTAAGATCCAATTCATTCGTGACTGACCAACCTCAACCAAACTAACCTAGCTTCAAAGATTCTTGGGACTTGCCAACTTCTACCGAAGGTTTGTGTTGGGATTCTCCCATATTGCATGGGCCCTCATCCAAGAAACCAAGGGTGGTGGGAAGGAAAATTCCACATGGGAGAAGATAAAAAAACAAGCATTTGATGATCTAAAGAATCTCTTGTGCTCAACTCTAGTACTCTCCTTACCTAATATGCAACATTTGTTTGAGATTGAGACTGATTACTCTCCTTACTCTCCTTACTCTCATTTGTTTGAGATTGAGACTGATTACTCTAATATGCAATATGCAACATTTGTTTGTTCTCAACTCCTTACTCTCCTTACCATAATGAGACACTCTCAGCTACTATCAGGAAATACCCCACCTATGACAAAGAAATGTATTCCATTGTGCCAGCATGTCGTCAATGGAAACATTACATTATGAGAAAGGAGAAAATCATCCACATTGATCAGAAGCCTCTCTAGTTCATACAGACATAGGGGAAGTTGTAGAACGACCACCTTTCAAAAGTGTTCACATACCTACAACAGTTCCATCTCAACATCAAGTATAAAATAGGGCGCACAAATTATGTCATTGATTGCCTCAGTCGCCCTCCCGTTGTTGCACTCACCACAATTCTCCATTCTTGTGGGCATGAGGCATCTGAATGGCCCCAACTTTATCAGCATGACCATGACTTCACCACCACCTATCATCTCTTGGGTACAAGAGTGAATTTCACCAATTTCACATCCAATATGGACTTTTATTCCATCTGGGCCACCTCTATGTTCCCACAAGTGAGCGTGCAAAGATGATTTTGGAGGCTCACTACAGTCGGATGGAATGACATTTTGGCATGGAGAAAACTATGGTCATTCTATAGAAACATTTTTATTGGCCAAAATTTCAACAAGACATCAACAAGTATATCAGATCTTTCACTTCATGTGCCATTTCCAAGCCAACCATCAATAATAAAGGCTTATACACCCCTCTTCCTACTCTTGAGAGGCCTTGGGAATCCATCTCAATGGATTACATGTCTGGACTTTCATCCACCAAGAACGACAATGATTATGTATTTGTGGTGGTTGATCTGTTTTCGAAAATGACCATTATCACAACCTACAAGAAGAGAATCACAACAACTGATACTGCCAAGCTCTTCTTTGAAGAGGTGTGGGTCCATTTTTGGATACCACATACCATCACATCATATTGGGACAACAAGTTCCTCAACACATTTTGGTCAAGTATCTAGTCATTGTTGGACACCAAGCTCACTAAATCCATTTCTTTCCACCCACAAACTAATGGCTAGAGAGAGGTTGTTAATCGAATGATTGTGCCAATCCTGTGTATGTGCAACTCTAATAATTTGCGTACATGGGATGAGAATATTCCCTATGTTTAGAAAATCTACAACATGGATCTCCATATCTTCAGCGACCATAGCCCATTTCAGGTGGGGCTGGGATTCCAACCCTTGGGTCCCATTGATGTTGCACTACCTCTTGCAACCATAAAGGAAGAATATTCCCATGTTCATTCTGAGGCTAACAAAGTCACCATATTCATTGAGTGGATTCATCACATCTTCCAATCAGTCCATGAGATTTTGCAGAACGCCAATGCTAAGTAGAAGAAGTGTTGTGATCAAAACTGGGTACCACACCAGTTTTAGATGGGAGACAAGTTCTGGTTACATTTGCAGAAAGAGCGCCTTACAATGCCCCATCAGAATCTCTTCTCCCTTAGCTATGGCCCTTACACTATCACCAAGGTTGTAGGTAGTGTTATCACACAATCTATACTTTCCCAAATCCCAAGGTAAGTAAGGTAGATTGACGTAACAAACATGATATCCTATCACTGTCACCTTAAAAGGAAATCCCCACTTTCTAGGGATAGGTAAGGTCTACCCCAGGGGAAGAGTCCCCGATAACCTAAAGGGATGGAAAATTAGGGTTATGTTCAACATATATTTCCCCCTCTCACTGGTTACTAAAGTCACTCAATCTGTGTCCCAAAGATGAGGTAAAGAAAGTTCTTGATGTACCTTCCCGGAACAAGACAATATAACATGCATATACAAATATCCCAAGTACAAATATGATAATAACACCTCAATAGACAATGGGCAGTGACAATAAGTGCTAGCTGATATAAATTTGCAATAGTTAATAAGTTTACAACAACAATTGATAAAATGTAACAGCTGCAACAAATACTCTTAAGAATTGATTCAAAATACAGTAAAAATATAACATTTACTATGCAGAATGATAATCAAATGTCATAAGCAATTTCTAAAATTTTTAGATAGCATTACAATTCAATTTCACATAAAATTTGCTGCAATTAGATGGTTGTAGCAATCATTTATAACAACAGCAAATAGGTTAGTGATCTAGGCTAAACTAGGGTTAGAAATAGTTATTAAAATATTAGGAGAATAGTATTTGATTGTTTAATCAATCCTTCAACAAGAGAGAGGCTATAACTAGTGCCTTCAAGAGCTTATGGAGTCAAATGGATGACTTCTTCTAAGGATGCAAATCAATTTTGATAACGCACAAAAGTCTAAGAGGAAAAGTGCATGGGAGAAGTAGTAACTTAAGTCCCCCTATGCATTGACCTCAAGAAACAAGATACTATGGTGAAGGCAATTCTAGGCCCTAACACCATTCTCTCCTTAGGATTTTTATGGGATAAAACTTAAGAAAAGATAACTAGCTCAAAATCCTTAGAGTGCTAGCAATTTAGGGCTCTAGGGTTTCACTAGTCAGTAGATCAATTCAATGAAAAACTTGTCCAATAGAAAGTAATAAAGTAGAAATTTAAGTTCCTTACTTCAAGAATTATGTATACCATGCAATTTCATAATCTTGTATGAGAAAATAAAACCATACACAAACCATTCAATATATGACAAAACATCCATATTTTACTTACTTGAACCAAGAATAATCATGAAAATACCATGCAAGATCACCATAAAAACTTCCAAGATTGATCCAACTTGCACAATTTAGCCTTATACAAGAGTGTGCCTCACAATTTCATCCAATATCCCTTAATAGGGTACAAATTTGAGACCTCTCCTCTTGTGTGAGGAGTTGTGATGTGTAAAATGAAAGTACTTTATGTTTATTTATATAAAAATTTGACCCTGAATTAATTTTAGGTCAACAGTAAGGCCAACCTAGCCAATTTACAAATAAAATCAATTTTGACATAAATAAAATTAATTAGAATCTAAATACACCTCCAAGGGTGACATCATTCCCTTATGGGTGACGTTGAGGCCCTAAGGTGGAATGATGAGCCAAAAATGTAGGGCGCTTGGCCTCCAGAGGCCCCAAATGAAGCCCGCATGTGCCACTAGGCTCATAATTTCCTCCAAAATGAAAAACCTAGCTTTGGATGATGTCCAGGGTCATGATTGTGACTTCTAGGGCCAATGTCTTTGTGGAAGAGAAAGATCCCCCTAGGTCTAGGTTTGTCGAGGTGCCTCCAAAGGCAACGTCCTTCTTTCTTCCTATTGCAAATATTCAATATATTCTTACCTCTTGATGGGGTAATAACATCCATATGTGGGAATTAATCCCCCATGAAGGTCCGAGATAATAATTCCCTCATGTGTGCATGTCCACTAGGAAAAGTCCTGTAGCAACAAAAAACATGCCCTCCAGGGGTTCATAAGTCACATGGATCATAACATGTAAATCAAATCCAATAATTAAATTACTCAAACATGTGCATCAAGCCCCCCCTTTAACCCATAAAAATTCTCAAAGACGTTATGCAATTTGACAAATTGGGTTTAGAGAAGGTCTCAAGGCATCTTATTGGGCTAACCTCTCTTAAGTTTGGGGTCTTTCCCAGGTGGGATCTAGTCCATATCATGTCAGTGTTTGAGGTGGTATGGGGTAAGTGTTTGGGAATAAGGTGCATGTGATAAAAAGCAAATGTAAAATATTACCTGTGGGTGCCTTTGTAGAGGGAGAGTTGCACCTTGTCATAAATGGTATTGTTTCCTAGCCCATTCATTTCCTTTTACTCTTAACTTTATTGATTTTGATCTTTTGCTTTTGTGCTTCAAGGGAATAGTTGAGGGGCAATGTATTGGCTTGATGAACAGAGGTGACAATGTTATCCACAAACATTTCATGGAGATGAGAAGGTTGACTCGTGATGAGACCCCCTTTCTCTTGGCTATGCCACCAAGAGCCACTAGCCTGGTTTGGTGACTAGATAGGTGGTAGTTTCATACCGTTATATCCCCATGGTCATAATAGACCAGCTTGTGATGATACCTCCTATCTATCAACTAGTACCTTGATTTTTTATGTATCTTATGGGTCCTATTTTCTTATTGAGAAGCTTTTCATTTTTTCCTCAGGGATCCCTGGGTGAAGTATCTCAAAGGTTTAAATATTGGCTTATAACTCTTTCCATCTAATTTTACCCTCTAGGCCTTTAGTCCCTTCTTCCCATGAGGTAAGGTACAACCCTTCCTAGTGTATCCAATCTCAATTCCCAAACAAGGGTAGGGGAGATGAGAGGAATAAATATGGAAATTGGTAAGTATGGAGGGAACAAATGATGAATTTTCATAGAACCACCAAGTGGTAACCCATCCTAAAGGGAAATCAACTTACTAGGTCACTCTATCACCATTCCATGTATGAACGAGGAAAAGAGCATAATTTACAAGAAAACATCATGAAATGAATAAGAATTCAACACAAAATATTCAAGTTCTTCAAAAATTGGAGTGATACATACCATGATACCCCAACTCATTACCTCATGGAGCAAGACACGTTGCTACTTCAAGAGCAGGCTGGTGGGATGGATACTATCATTGTTGATAAATGGCCTGCACTAAATAAAAGAGGGGCCCTCCGGGGCCATGCTCAAGTCGTTCATCTCTTGGTACTCCATGTCTAGGACCTGTGGGCCTCTAGACGTGATCTCCTTAGTTATCCCTAGTCTAGGGGATAACATGTAGCAATGATTTAGAACTCAACACTCCACCCTTCCTTGGCTTTCACCTAGTGTTCAATGTGGACCTCCTTCGGCCATATTTTCCACCAATATTGGACACCTCATAGATTACAGAACAATTGATACCAACATATCTCAACCCTGACTGCATGGAACAATCATCCATTGATCAGATAGTGGGCACACATTTCAAGGCCACTCGCTAGTAGAGGATCGAGATTTATTGAGTTGTCAAGGTAGGGAAGCTCCTACACCAAGGAAACTAGCTCACTAGGGGCCAAATTCAACATAATTTTCCTCACCTGATGGGGGCACTCAACGCAATGGAGAACATTGGTTCCTAAGGGGGGAGGATTGATCTAGGTGGATATTAGTGGCCACCCACCTATTCCAACTGGCTCCTCTTGACAATTTTCAGTTCAACATGTTCTTTTGTACTTCTTTTTAATTGTGGGTTCTACACTCTCGGTGTTGTTTGAAGCCATACACATCTTCCAGGTAGAAATTGGTGACCACCCACCTAATCCAACTGGATTATTTTGGAAGTTTTCATGTCAGTACATATTTTTGTACTTCCAAGTCCATTTTGGGGCACTAAACAATGTTTTTCTGACTTGCCACAGTCAAACTATAGACAGAGTAATATTTTGACGACACAATCTAAAATGGAGGTTGTATGCAAACATTATGACCTTGGGAAGTTGACATACGAAGTTACCCATCAGGGCCCACATAAGTTTTGGTGTTTCATCTCTTAGGGTTAGGTTTTTGTATGTCTAGGGTTTTTTCATTCATGAGTAATGTTAAAAGGCCTCTCAAGCCTCATTGTAATCATTCTACTCAAGTGAATGCACGTAGCAAGCCACATATCTTCTCAGAGATAGCTACCACAATTTGAGGAAATTGTTTCCAGTTCTGCAGTATTACAGTTTCAAACTATTTTATTTATTCAATAGAAGTTATTGTTCACTAGATATCTGTTGTTGTTCTTCATATCTCTATGTTATTGTATTCAGTATTTTATTCCTTTCGTTCTGCTCATAAATCTGGATCAACAACGCTCTATTAAAATAATTCTCAATATAAAACTTATCATTCCCTCGACTCCTATTTATACTAAATATATCTACCACAACGACAATCTAGATGAATATCTTCTAGAGGTGGAAGCTTCTATTAGGTTTTCTTACATTTGACTTATTCTTCCTTATTACTAGGACTTATTAATATTGACCTTTATTACATGGAAAATGTATTATTCTACCTACATTAGTGGTTAGGAAGGTTAGGTCCTTAACACATATGTGACACCTATAACGAAAAAATAATGCAAGTAATATACTATGAAGATGCTAGTGAGAAACTGAGTAGACCTTGATACCCTAGTAAAATGGAATTATGATCCAAAATATGATCACAAGGACATTCAAAAGGTCTATTAAATGTAATATAAGGATACA
>JZKD02S1593686.1:117741-133089 GCA_000966675.3 Picea glauca
CAATTCTTCCTTCTGCATGGGCAGAATAATTCTGCAGTTGGAAGTATTTCTTCATGCCAAGCAACTAGGTCTCGACATATTCCTCCTTCTTATGTTCTCCATCGAATGTTGGAGGCTTAATCTTGTTCATCTCTCCCTTCAATTCCTCCCTTCCAGATTTTCGATGTTTTCTAGTAGGGGATGGGCTTGAACTACTGTGTGTCTTACTGTCAGAATGTCTTTGGGAGCGACTAAGATGTCGGCTACCACTCCTCGACCTACTTCCTCTTCCATGGGTTCTGCAACTCTCCATCGTACTTGAGTCTCTTCCTTTCTCGAGTTTCTTCTCTATTCTTTCCAGACTCTTCAAAAATTTTAAGTTTAATGCACCTTGCCGGTCCCTGACTTTCATGAGATTTCGGCTATCATCTCGATGAGCCTTGGCCTCTCTTTGCAATCCTTCAAGGATTTTCATTATGTGTTCTTCCTTATCCTTCTCCTTTCCATGCCCATTGGAGTTCGATCCTTCGACTCCCAGGTTAACATCCTTTCCTTCCTGTTCATCTTCTATTTCAGGGTTAATCTGCACTCTATCCCACTCCATACTCGACATTGGTTAACTGGAATCCTAACCTTCATTGAACTCTGCACACGCGCTGTGCAATTCAATTCGAAGTTTGTCACTCCATTAACCTTCACGAGCAATCTACAATATTTATAAGCCAATTCAAACAAAATAAAAGACATTTCGTTTTAAATAAGTTTCTTGAACTGGAAGTATTATGTATCTCTTCCATTTCTTTGCATTTTGCGGTAATTTCCCAAAAATTCTGGCACTCGTCAGTCTTCTGCAATATAATGTGCAAACGACTCGAATTTTGTCGAACCTTCATTTCTTGAAAATTCCTCATCTTTCGTGACAATTGAGTTTAAGAAAGTGTTTCAATTTCACGAATTTTCTGAGCTCTGTTCAACCCTGTATTTTTCGGGTGTTCGAAACTTTAGTTTTCAGTATTTCGGGACTTTCGGCCTTCAGTACCCAGGACTTCGGGTTTTCAGTACCCGGGAGTTCATTATATAGTGACTCCCCACCTCTTGTCATTTCAATTGCTGAATTCCGAAATTATGATTTACTTTACCCTTCGGGCCCACAATACAGCTTTCGCCCTCTACCATAGTGGTACGTGGTGCTTTTTTGGAGGATCCTCGTCACCTTCGGTGACGTCATTAGGGTCCCACCACTCTTGCCTTGTCTTCCCACTCACTGGCACATGGTACTCTTCATGTGTCTACATGGCACAACTCCCGATTGAAGCTTCGGGTGTTGGGGTTTCATGATCCCCGTTGACATGAGTTCCTGTCCTCACAAACTCCCGATCCCAGATTTTACGATGTGCCTTTTTCCTTGGCCCCTCCCCTCGGCTATGCCGAGGTCCATGTGACCGCCTCTCATAAGACCACATTCTTTTACCCTTATCAGGGTTTTCCCTATCACGATTTCGACACTCGCGATGTCGGACAACTGTGCTTTACCGACTCCCGAACCGCGATATGTCATTTCTCCGATACACTCGTGCGATTGACTATTCAACGGTCCCTCAGTTCCTTGGCGTTTCAGAGTTTGCAATATCGCAAATACTAAATACATAAATTTTTGGGACTTCTCACTGCAAAAACCCGAAACGGTGTGCCACCTGTCTACCTCTCAGATCCTATGGCCCCCACATGGTTCTTTTGTCCGTCGGGATATCGCGTTTCACGATTTTGCGATTACTGTTGTAGTGATGTCGGGATTTCCAACACCCAATCTCCGATATGAAATTCCACGCATAAATCCAACGGTCAGATATTTCTCACATCGAACGGTCTTTACAGACCCTGAGATTTCTCGAAGGAATCTCATTCTTTCATTGGGACTTAGTCACATGCTAATGTCTCAACAGTATGGTTGGGATTATCATGACGAAAGTTTGAATTCTTGCCATTAGAACTTCCGAATCCCCGATCCTCGAAACGAGTAGTCTCACAACACGTGGCCATCTCAAATCGGATGGTCCACGACTGTTCTGGGGTTTCCATCATGGAAAGTCCCGATCCCTTGTTACCAGGACTCCCGATATCATGATTCCTGATTTCCCTGAAATGGAAAATCTCACGACACGTGTCCTCCGTGTTTCGGATGGTCTAGATCTATTTCGGGCTTTTGCTTTTAATCACCGAGGTTCGAACCTTCAGACACCTCCTGACAGATCCAATGGCTATCGGGTTTTCTGGTCGAAATCTGATGGCTCAGATGATTTCTAACTAATTTGGGATTTTTCGTATCGTTATTTCCACATTCTTGTGCCATTTCCAAAGGAATTTCAATCCTTTACGCACATTTTTCCAGATCCGACGGTCACGAGGGCTCACCTTCCCTCCTGAACAGATCCTAAGGTTCTAACACCATTAGTGTAGAGGCCTGTCTCCCCGTGGCCATAGACCACACTGGTTGTGGTTTCACTGCATCGCTAAACCTCCTGAGCTCGTAAGCGTAGTCAAGAAACTACTTGACACTCTGGAACAAACCAAGGTCCAAAATTGAACATTCCAGGCCCAATTTCCTTCACATTCCTAGTCCAACGACCACTCCATTGGCCCATCTAGGCTCAATGTCAAAACCTTTTCTTTGATACCAATTTGTAGCACTCCCATTTTGAAACTCTGGGCTTATTCGTGCTCTGATACCAATTTGTAGTGTACCTTTTTTTCTTACCCAAAGCTTATAACACACTATGTAACATTTTGTACACGCACTTTTACATAATTCGTACAGACATTATATAATCACATGCATTCAAGTAAAGAAATACATTTAGCCCAGAGTAAAACGTATAATTTACGGCTATGATTAAACAATCCATAGCATTTAACAGTAATTCATATACACAATGGAAATCATGATAATTTATGTAGCATAGTCATGTAAAATGTGATAAGAACATAGTTAGATACTTATCTTGTAACAGTGGTGAACTCCACCAACCAAGTGAAGGCCTTCCACAAACCTTCCAGCCTTAGACCACACTGCTCATCATCTCAACAGTGGGTCAACCCGAGCTAGGACTAAGCTCCACCTCAAGGCAAGGAATCCTAGGCTAGGCTGAGGTTACAGGGAAAACAACAAAGAAATATATGGAAGGATTCTTCCCAAAGATGCCATCTTACGCCCACTACTACAAGACTCTCATTCCCCACATGCATGTTCCGCCTAGGGAGTATACACCTTCACACGCACAGTCCATCGGTGCTAACCTCCCTCTCTGGGTCTCGGCAACAAGCCGGATCAGGAAGTCTCAGAGCCCGTAGCTAGTGCTGGGCACTCTCTGGAAGAAACCACTTCCCAGCAAACTCTTTCACCTAGGATGAGTTGCTCATAGGCCTAACAACCTGCCTCTTCCAACCAGAGTCGCCTCCGTCACCAAAAGAGAGGTCATACACAAGCTCAGCATAAGGCTTACTCTTGCCAGTATGCCACGCGCGGTCTAGCACTATGTGGCTGCAACAACCAATTGGGAAAAACAGACACGCACTTCCCAAATGGGTTCAACAATCATGGGATAGTCTCACGGTTTTGGTTTTGGGATTGTACGAGGGTTGCAAAGATCTTGTGCACAAGTTCCAACTGCTCATACTGAGGATGTACTAGCTATCTCCCAAATCCACACAGGCTTTTTACCACCTTTAAGGTTATACCAGGGTATTCTTGCAGAGATCGACGGGTTCACGCTCAGACGTTTTGGTAGAATGGAGACGCCCCCTCTCACATGGTTCATCTCAACTATTATATTTGCATGCACCAGGGTTGACACTTGTCACCCTGCGAACTGCATGCATTCCCACAACATGCATCCCTTTTGCACGTTTCCCCCTTGACAGGAACTTAGGATAAAAATAAAATACACATCTCTTTTTGGGAATAATATTAAAATATTAGTCCCAGGCTTAATCCCCCTAGGCTCAACACTTAGCCCCTTTTTCCCACCTTCCAGCCCCCTAATCCCTTGCCCACTCTGTGGACGCTCAGTTCCCCTTCACTCATTCATCGTGGTCGGTCTGCACCTGGTGGTGTTTATATTTTATTAATCATTCTGCATACATACAAGTACAACAATAGGCTCCTGGCCTTCAATACTTAGGCTCCCTGGCCTAACAAACACATAAGCCTACCAGCTTATACAAAACTTGGCTCACTAGTCTATAGAACATGTTTACAATTCATTTCATATATCATGATTTGCAACGGGGCTCGGCCTTGGGGACACTATAGGAAGGGAGAAGGGGTTGGTTTACAATCATCCGTGTGAAAGAGACGAAGAAGGTCACAAGCATACTTATACTGGGAAAGAAAAATCCCTTCATTGGTTTTAAAAACTTGGAGGCCAAGGAAATAGTGTAAAAAACCTAAGTCTGTTATTTCAAATTTATTCTTAAGGATGGTTTTCACATGGTTTAAAAGTTTTGAGTCAATAACAGTAAGGATAAGGTCATCAACGTAAAGGACAAGCATTATGATATGGCTTCCTACTTTCTTGGTATAGACATTAGGATCAGATGGCATCTAGAGAATCTGATGTCAATAAGAAAGTTGTCCATTTTGGCATACCAAGCTTGGGGAGCTTGCTTAAGACCATAAAGAGATTTCTTAAGGTGACAAACAAGGCTAGAGTCATTATGGACATAGCCACAAGGTTGTTCCATGTAGATTTGTTCTTGCAAATATCCATGCAAGAAGGTGGATTTAACATCCATCTGATGGGCCTCCCATTTATTTGAGGCAGCCAAGGCAAGAACATGGTAGATGGAATTAATTTTGGCTATAGGGGAAAATGTTTCATTATAGTCAATTCCTTCAACTTGGGAAAATCCTTTACCAACTAATCGAGCTTTTTATCCTTCAACACTTCCATATGATGCATACTTAGTTATGTAGACCCATTTACACTTGACAAGTTTTCTTCCTTTTGGAAGAGGTACAAGATCCCAAGTATCATTGGCCATTAAAGAACGATGCTCTTCATTCATTGTTGTATCCTAATATGGATGACCTGAAGCTTCTGCAAATGTCTATGGATCACGAGTCTCTGAAACTTGAGTCAAAAGAGAAGAGGCTCATTGGAACTGTGAACGTGTCTGACGTTGATCTGAAGGATCACCGAGAAGATCACCAACTACTTCTCATGTTGAACGAACCCATCTATGAAGTGGTGGAGTTCGTGTTGGTTCAGGTTCAAAGGACTCATTTGGAGTAAGGTGAGTAGGTGGAGGTGGATTTTCATCCTCACTATCATCATTTGAAGAAGAAACCAGAATAAGACCAAAAGAAGGCACAAAAGTTTAAGATGGTTTGCAGGACAAAGAAGGCACAATCGTCGAATTAGGCTCGTAGGAAAAGATATTTTCATCAAATTTAACATATTTTCTAATAATAATTTCATTACAATGTGGTTGAAGAAGTCTGTAACCTTTGACATCTTCAGAGTAACCAACAAATATACACTTCTCACTTTTAGGTTGCAATTATTTCCTTTCTTAATCAGGAATGTGAGCCCATGCTATACTTCCAAATACACGGAAGTGACTTACATCTGGTTTAATTTTAGTCCAATCTTCTTCCGGTGTTATATTTTTAAGAGCCTTTGTGGGAGTGTGATTTACTGTGTAATTTGCACAGTTGATTTATTCCACCCAATACTTTAGACTTAATTCCTTAGATTGGATCATACAATTAGCCATTTCTTTTAATCTGTGGTTCTTTCTCTCAGCAACACCATTTTGTTTTTGTGTATATGGAACAATGTGTTGCATTTGGATTCCCTGTGTAGTGCAATAACTTGTAAATTTATTGTTCACATATTTGATTTCATTATCTGTTCTTAACTTTTGAATTTGATGTCCAGATTGTTTTTCTACAAGGGCCTTGTAGGCCAAAAACTTGTCAAAATTTTCACTCTTAAGTTTTAATAAGTAAACCCAAGTGCATCTGGAAAAGTCATCAATTAAAGTTAAGAAATACTTGCACCCAGAAAAAGAAGGAAAAGAAAGTGGACCACACAAATCACTGTGAACAAGATGCAAAGGGCCCGAGGCATGCCAAAAGACACATTTGTCAAAACTATCCCGATGATGTTTGCCAAGAACACAACTGACAACAGCACCATCTATGCATGAAACAAGAGGAAGGCCAGTCACCATCTATTGATTACATAGTTGTTGCAATGAGAGATAGTTTAGATGAAAAAACCACTCATGCCAAATTTTTCTCAAGTCATCGCTATGGGCAACAAAAACTGATGAAAAATATGATGACCCAAAGTTTTCAAACTTGTACAACCTGGTAATATCATCAACAATTATAGTTGCAAGAACATGCTGAGGATCTTTTAGATCCTTGATTACAACTTAGTGAGGTGAAAACTCTACGGTTTTACCTTCACCTGAATGAGTGATTTGATATACTGATAGAAGGTTACAAGAAATACTTGGAACACATAATACATCATTGAAATAACCATTTTCTACTTGAACTGTTCCAGATCCTTCAACACTAAGATATCTATCATCACCAACAAATATTTTCTTGGTGTTACATTCATTTAGAACAAAAAATATGTCTCTATCCTTAGCCATATCATAATATGCTCCAGAATCAATAAGCCACTCATCAGAAGAAGAAGTAGAAGTTGTATTAAAGGAAAAACCAGAAGCAGAAAGTGCATGTACATGAGAAGAAGAAGGAGAAGTATCTAATCAATACTGATGTTGTGATTCTTCATCACTGCTTCTAAAGATACCATGTTGTTGAAACATTTGGACTCATCATGACCATCTTTATCACAAAAGTTGCAATGTTTTTCAGTCTTCTCACTTTTATATTTTGCTCCTTTGTCACCATTAGGAGAAGAAGTTGTCTGAGTGGGTTTGGGACCCTTATATTGCTGTTTGTTGTGGCGAGGATGTTGCTTCTTGGGATTCTTGGGTTTATCTTTCTGATGGATGAATAAGGTTTTGTTGGAGGTACCTGCAGTGTTGATCACTCCAAGTTGTACAAGCTTATCTTTCTCTCTAATCAAAGCATCACAAAAGTTCTCAAGACTGAGTTTTTTATAAGTTGTCCCTAGAGCCTCTTGCATGGCATAACAGGTAGATACAAACAAATAATATGCACTACCTATCTTATAAAAAATAAGATAGATGCAATGATCTTCTTCAATCTTTATCTTACATTCTTCACTTAAAGTTCTGAGTGTTTTAAACTTAGATAGATAATATTCAATGCAAGAATAAGAATTTGGAGTTAAAGTTAGTACTTGATTTTCTAACTGTCGTGCTTGAATAATATTGTGTTTACCAAACACAGATTCAATCTTTTCCCAAGCTTCTTTGGGTTGATCAATTGATTGAAGGTGGAACCTTAAATCAGGAGAGATGGACATTCTAATTAATCAACGTGCTTCGTCATTCCTATTATCCCATTTGAATTTCTTATCAACATTAGTGGATGTTGTTTCCTTTCCAAAGGTAATCTGGTACAACCATTTACTTCTTAATAAATCCTCCATATGGGATTTCCATTGGAAGTAGTTGGTGTTGTTAAGCAAGAGATTACTTGTAGAAGCCATATTAATTATGTAGATAATATGGATTTAAAAACTGAAACTGATGATCTAGATGGAAAGATATCGAAAAGTTAGACAGTTTTTAAAAAATGGCATTGAAAAAGGACTTCGGATGTGAGAGTTATGCCCTTTTTAAAAAATGCATAAATGGTAACCAAAGGACCACTTGATGATGTAAGTTGCTTTATGAGGTGACCCACTTTTATAAAGAGAAGTGGGGATCACTTTTACAATGAAGTTACTTTATAAAATAAAAGTCTCATGCAAATTAAATAACTCTAAAATAAAATATTAAAGTTACTTATAGTGATTCACTTTTATACTTGAAGTGAAATACACTTTACAATTTTAGCATGAATTTTTTCAAGAAAAAGTAACAAAAAGAGAGACTTGAACTCAAAACCTCTTACTTAATAAGGCAACTTTTAACCAAATGGTCTAGCAAAACATATTGCATTGTTTAGCAAGAGGATTGGAGGTGTTGTCGTGGAAGACAACCTTGGAGACCGTGCTAAAAAAAAACTCATTTCACACAAGAAACAAATTTCGCTTCTCAATGACAAAAAGGGTTAGATCTCGGTTAACTTACACAGAAGATGCACATTTTCCTATCTGTTTCTGATTTTCCGAGATCGCACAGAGCATGGGGAAAAGAACATACATAGATATAAAAAAGTAGCAAGCCTGAAATAAATAATATAAAACCAAAATAATAATTTGCAAAAATTTAAAAAATGCGTATTAAGGATTTATACCTCTCGATCTCACTGAAATGGTCGTATCTTGGGCAAATAGAAACCCTTTCAAGTGAAACAAGAAATGCTCCTAACTCAAATGAGCGTTCCAGACGCAATGGAACAATCCTCTTAACCCAGAAATGTATGAAAATGACATAAAATGAAGATGAGACAACTCAGCTTCACGATCTCGATCTACAATAGGAGCGGGTCTTCAAACAGGCTCTTATACCATGTTCGACAACACGTGTATTCCAACATAGGACGAACACCTTCAGTAACCACTCACACAATTAGATCAAAGATTAACACAAAGATGTTTTGACATGGTAAAACCCCTACGGGGAAACATCCACGGACCTAGCCAATGCGGCCACTTGGAACAGTTTATTAATGCAAAAGAAAAATATTACAAAGAGATTTTAGAAGAGAGTTTCTCACAATCGATCATCGGAAAATGACCCTCGATGCTCTTTAAACAGAGATCATGGATCAATCGAGTGTTAAGCCATGGATCAATGACCGTTAAGATCGAAGAGAATATGAACCATCAAATCACTTTATGTCAGGAACATATCGTGACCGTCAGATTTCCTAACTACAAATGCATACTAATGCATACTAAAGAAACACACTGAGAAACACACTTTTACCTAACGACACATTAGACCAAGTAGATCTTAACTAACTCCTAAGTGTCTAAATATCCTAACATGCAACATTAAAATGACCAAATACAATTTTGGGTTGTTGGAATAATTTTTTGCCCAAATTTAGTTTTTTAGAGAATGTTAATTCATGACCTAATGGAAATATAAAATCTTATTGCAATTATTTGAAAAAAAATCCAATACATAGATAATTTTTTTAAGAGAAGTTCAAAGAAGTTCAAATATGTAATGGTACTCACTAAGATATGTTACTTGTTATGTTACATGTTGTGTAATAGCTTGGTTCCCTTTTTTTCTCCAAGAAAACAGGGTTCCCTTGTTCTACAAGGAGGAGCATTTCAAAGCCCAGAGTGTGGATCAATGGCCAGGATGGGGTAGAAGGGAACAGAGGGGATGAGAGTTAGGACGCAAGCCTGCAACCTAGAAGCTAGGAGGAAAGTGCAATGGGGAAAGAGAGGAGGAAATAGAGGTTGGCTCTGTTTCTCTCATGGACACATGTGTGTTGTGTCATGCTACAAGGCTCTACATGTAAGAAACAAATTTTCTACATGGAAGGAAAACATGGGTTAATGTTTATGGTTGGATATGGAGTATGCATTGTGGGTTAATGTTTATGGTTGGATATGGAGTATGCATCAGAGAAAACATTTAATGTTTTAAAGTAATTCTAAACTCATCTCTAACATTACTTGGTTTCTTAAAAATAAAAACACAAATGTGGAGTTTAAAGGGAAGATACCCTAAGAGGCCAAATAAGAAGTTAAATCTAAAACTTAAGTTAAAATTGTATGAAATTCTAATTATATTTTATGAACCTCTAAAACTTTATCTTAAAACAATTTGAGATCATTGATATTAGTGCCAACCAATTCCAAAATAAAAAAATCCATGATTAACCTGAGGACTAAAGGTGTTAAGATGATGAAGTTCAAAAGTAAAGTGTAAATGTTTGTGTAAAGAGATTGGATTATGATAAAAAAATTGTTTAATTTTTTTTATGAAGCTTGAAATAAAAAAGTTTAATGGTTGTAAGATTAATTTATTTTTAAATTATTCATTAAAATTAAAATCAAATTTAAAAATTAAAATTATTTTATTATTATTTTAAACATATAAACCAATATTATAATTATAAGAACAAATTTCTATAAATTTTACCATAAAGTGATATATTACACAACTTAAAAAAATAATATAAAAAAATATTATAAAAATAAAAACAAATTTCCATCAACTTTATTACAAAAGGTTATATTACACATATACTTTAGCACTAAAAAATAATAATCTATGGACGAAGAACACTTTTTCTTTTTCTCGAAAATCCTAACCTATCAAAACATCACATCTAATTTTGAAAAACATTTATGACTACATACATCATACTGATTTTGAAAACGTTTATGACTGTATCACTTATTATTACCTGATAAAATCATCCTAACCCGTAAGAAAAAAAAACCATAATATCCTAAATATAAGAGCCCATATCTCGAGCTTCATCTCAATTCAATTCACAGTGCGGAACCACCGCCATCAAAGAAGTTTTCCGTCTGTACTATGCCAAAGCTTTTTCTGAATTTTTTTCACAGTGATGGAGCACCACCATCAGATAAGTTTCCATTTCCCAAAAGAGGAACTTCACCGCCATCCGATAAGTTCCCATTTTCTTTTATATGTCTACTTCCCTGCATCATATTCACAATCTCTCTCATTGAGGATCTCTCTTCACTGATGTCTCGTAAGTAGAGATTAGCAATTGTTAATTTTAACTTATTTTAAAGATAATTGGAGAGGCTGAGAGAATAGTGGTTACGATATGTATTAATGCATGAAGTTTTGCAGCTGGTAGCAGATCAACATAGAAACCAGTATTTTTAAAGTTGTCTGTACTTATAAAGTTGTCTTATGTTAATAGTTTAATAGTCTAAAGGCATGTAATATCCAGCCTGTTACACAGCATTGAATGTTGACGTGGGTGGATTATAGGTCGTTGGATTTGAAAGAAAATCAGATTTGACGGCCTATAATCCACCAGCCCTAGTATTCAATAGAAATTCAGATCCCATGACTTATAATCCACTGGCCCCAACATTCAATGCTGCAGGTTGTATATTGGTGGCCACTTTCTATCTTTTGGTTTTTTCTGGATATTTAATTTTGCTCAAATTAAGTAAAAAATTGTTGGATTTACAGATTTGAGTGGCTAAATCTAATTTTTTGAGTAAGATGAATCCATTTATACATTATGCAATTTAAACAACAAAAAATTGTGATTTCTAGATTTATATCACCAGATTGAAGTAAAAAAAAACACAACCTAAAATATTTAAAAAAGATAGAATGTTTAGACAACTCCGTCTTTATGTATGCACATTCTTCTTATATATATACTGCAAATTTCATGGAAGTATATGTATGCACGTTCTTCTTATATGTATGCTGCAAATTCCATGGCAGTATATTAACTCACTGTATTAGTTGGAAATGATGGAGCTAAGTATTCAAAGTCTGCAATTAAAATAAAAGTTGAGAGCCCATAACCTTCATACCTATTACTAATGATGGAGATAGAGTTATACCCAAAGAAATCTACCAAAGTCTCTAATTATATTCCTAAACAGAATGCTTTGACCATTGATATCCTTCTAAAACCTAAAATAAAATTGTGCATACTCAATTTCTCAAAATTAGCTTTGACCATTGCTATCCTTCTTAAACCTAAAATTGTGGACACTCAGTTTCCCAAAATTATAAGTAAATTTTAAAATTACAAATAAATTTTGTATTCTAAACAGATTGCTTTGATTAGATTGCTTTGAACATTGCTATCCTTCTTAAACCTAAAATTGTATACACTCACTGTCCCAAAATTATAAGTGAATTTTAAAATTACAAATAAATTTTAGTATCTATGCTAAGTACAAATTATATACCATGATTCCAATGTACATTAACCTATGTTTCTGCATAAACACAAACGTGCTACTTGTGGTGGGAGCCATTCATAGATTCTTTCTTCGACTGACCTTCACATATTGGTAAATGTGGTTACAGAATTACAATAATAATAAAATATGTTTCTTATTTCCACCGATACTGATAGCTAAACATTTTTTGTTGCAGCAAGTTGTATAAGCAAATAACGCGATTTATATGTTGTGAATTTCAGCATCATCCTAGCTCCGAACCTCATTCCCTTTATATTGACCGGTCAAGGAGAGGAAGCATCAATGAGCATCATACTGGATCCGAACCTTGTTCACTTTATAGTGACCGCCGAATGCTAGGAAACATCAACCTCTGGTTAGGAGAAGGGTTGGTTATGGAACATTAGGTTTCAATGTTCATGAAAATTGTTTAATATGCTTCTTAAATTCATTTTAGGATTGCTATGCTTTTTTAATGTGGAGTAGCAGTACCTTAAGGCTATATCTATAATAATAATATGTTTTCCAATTTTTATAATACTTTAACTATCCAATTTTTATAATATTTTAATTACCTAGCATATCCCACATAAATTATATTAATCACATTATTATTAGGAGATGTTTATTGATTTTCCAATTAAACATTATTTTTGCTTATATTTATCAAATCACAATATCAACTATTATATATTAATTAATATTATTTACTATGTTTTTTAAATTATAACTATAATTATTATATATTAATTAATATTATTTACTATATTTTTTAAATTATAATTATTATTATGAGATGTTTATTGATTTTCTAATTATACATTATTTTTATTTTTATTTATCAAATCATAATATCAATTATTATATATTAATTAATATTGTTTACTATATTTTTTAAATGGATTTGTAAAAATATCATACTTCTTAAATATATTTAGTTTATTAATTAATTAATTATATATGATTTTTAGTTAAATTTATTAAATCACAATATTAATGATCATAATTAATTTTACAATACCAATTATCATACATTATTATAAATTATTATGTATTAATTTAAATTACTTACCATTCTTCTTAAACGGAGAAGCAACACCTTAAGAAGAAGATTTGATAGGTCTCTTTATAATATTTTTTTAATATTTTAATTATCCAATTGTAACTCTAAATATATCAATATTTTTTTAGATTTTAATTATTCAATTGTAACTCTAATTATATCAATTGTAATTGGTTAAAAAATTTAAATAAAACAAAGTATGTTTTTTTTATATTTTTTTAATATTTCAATTATCCAATTGTAACTCTAAGTATATCAATATTTTTTTTAGATTTTAATTATTCAATTGTAACTCTAATTATATCAATTTTAATTGGCTAAAAACTTCAAATAAAACAAAGCATGGATAATAAGTATGACAAGCTCAAAGTTTGCATTGAAGTAAAATTTAATTTTATAGGGAGGAAGTTAAAAAGTAGTTAGTTTCAATTTTTTTAACTAATTTTTATCTAAATTTAATAAAAAAATTGTTTAAAATTATAATTACAATTAATTGGTGGTAATTTTCATATTAAAAATTTTAATCTATTTTAAAATATCTTCAAATTTTAAAAAACCAAAAAATATGTGAATAAACTTTCTCACATAAGAAAATAGATTTATCAAAAAACCAATTTGTTAATTTTTTATTTTCGTCCATTTCATAATGAATAAAAATATAACATCTTAGAGAGTCAACCACATCATGTTTGTTTAAGAAAACAGACTAGTCATGAAGATATAACATCTATATTAAGGCATGCATAAATTACAACATCTATTTGAGCTTGTCTACTTTTAACTAAATTTCATAGTATATTAAGGTATACTATTTATGATAAGATATAACCACTTTAAAATTGAGTTTCTCCACTTTTTAATTCACTTCACCTTATAATACATGAAGATATAACATATATACTTAAAAATACATAATTAACCACATCATGTTTCTTTTAACATATGAAAAATTCTTAATTATGATATTATAATTTTAAATTTAAATTTATTTATTATTTCATTAAATTATATAATTTTAAAATAAAATCTAAATTATTAAAAAAAATTATTGATTACCACTTTATATTTTATATTAAATATTACACTTTATATACATTAAAAAATAAATATATTGAACTTAAAATGCAATGTAATATCTTTACATTGTATCAAGTGTCAAATTTATATACAATTTACATATACACTATGCAATCACATTAAACTTAACATGTATGGCATAAGTGTTAATCAGCCAGAAACATATTGAAATTAACGTGGAATGAAAAATGTGTTAAATGATTTTCTCACAAAACCATATCCGTTTAAACTATGGATGTGCTTCTTTTATAAATCACTATTCCATACTCATCTAAATCTTAAACTTGCTTTATATTTTATTTATGATGGGGATTCTTGATATTTAATTACAAAGAGTAGTATAGTCCATAATTTTATAAAAAAATTTAAAATCATAAAGACTAATATTCTTTAAAAAGAAACATGTATTTTAAATATACAAGATTAAAATATATATTTTAAATAGATAAAAAAAATATAGATTTCAAATATACACAATTGTAAATAAATATACATTTTAAATAAAAAAATCTAAAATACTAAAAACTCAAATTCTTCTCCAAAAATATAAATATAAGTGTTTTAAAAAAAAAATTAAATATATATATATATATATATATATATATATATATAAATAAAAAATTTCAAATAATTTTTAACTAAAAATAAATAAATATAATATAACCTATAATTTCATAAGAAATTCAAAATCACAAGCACTGAATCATGCACTAAAAATATTTATGTGTTTTAATTAAAATGTTCTTTAAAAAAACATAAATTCTAAATACATAAAATAAAAAATAAGAATATTATATAACTTATAATTACATAAAAAAAAATTCAAGATAATGAAACCTTGAATCATCCACAATAAGAATTTATGTGTTTTAACTAAAATGTTTTTTAAAAAGCATAGCATTTAAATATATAAAATTAGCACAGCTGTTAATTCGCAGTTGCCAAGAGAGACGCACTGATTAATGAATTAATGGATTTCTTAATATGATTAGGTAAATGTTAAAAAGTAAACAGGTTAATGGATGCATTCATAAATACAAGGAAGTTATGAAGAGTAAATGACATTCATTGATTTGAGAGGACAACTAAGAATATGCCAACATCTTCAATTGTTAGCCATTAAAATTTTAGATTAAAAAATCATTAATCATACTCATTACCAATAGATATACACCTTTCTACATAATGAAACAAATATATATTTTAACTAAAATGTTTTTTAAAAATATATAT